>JAPKLY010000293.1:68797-90207 GCA_026898435.1 Prunella vulgaris
GATAGCTTACACTTACTCTTCACTGACTAAGATCTGTCCTGAGTATGCTTAGTGTACTCAGTAGAAACATCAGTCAATGGTACTTCAGGATTGACTTCAGGACGGATCATCAGGCTTCGATCTTCAGCTTCAGATCAGGCAATCTTCAGCAAGACTGACTGATTCTTTCAAGATGAATTACACTTCAGACTTCAGTAAATTGGGTCGACTCCAATATTCTTCAGTCTTCAGCGAGTTCCTCCTGTACTGAATTCCTAACCTAACTATCCTGAATTATTTCAATCTGAACAACTATACTTAAGCAGATTCATCAGGGGTTTTGGGATCTAATCAAAATACTCAGATTGTCCCAACAATTTTTCTAATATTACAAGCGACCATCAAATATAAATGAAAATATAAATATATGGAAATATTTCATAAATTACTAATACTAAATTTTTTATTAAATTTGGTTCCCTAAATCTTCATATAATATCTAAGATCGTTGATCTCGTGTCCATCAAATAGCAAAACAAGTAAAGAAGATAAAAATGTATAAAAATAAGTTATAAAGAAACTTATTATCTATTATAGTTAATTTTCTAAATCTTTGCATATTAATCCTGTTAGAACCTTGTTTTGAGTAGATTTTGATGATAGTAAAATATAGGTATATATTTGTATAAACTAACATTTCAAGATCAAATTGAAGATCTAAGGAAATTACAGTTTGAAAGGGAAGTCTACAACTATAGAGTTGATAAACTTACAGCTGGACAAGACCTAACAGCTGTAAGGTTATTCATACAGTTGGAAACTGAAGATTAGAGGAGTAAAGACTACAGGACTAAAGAAGACCCTACAACCATTGAACACCGTAGAAGGATTTAAGTACAAATTCAATAAATCAAGATATTTACAAGACTCTTATAACTCAAATTAGTGATGCAATATTTGCACTCACTAAGTAGTATTTAAGGATGAATTTATTTTAAAGTCTGAGGGATTATTGAAGATATATTAAAGCTAAACTCAGACTTGAGGATGAGAACAAATAGTACTAGTATCCACTTTACACATGTGGATGCTTATAGAGAGAAAGATGAGCCTTATCCACAACTATAAATTTTAAATTTCTAACGGATTAGACACCCCTCTACTATAAATAGAGGAGGAATTAAGAGGAAACAACAATAACAACCTGAGTAATTGAAGCTTTCATACTAAGCAAGTATACTGCAAACAAACTTATAGAGAGCTTTCTTGAAATATCTTTTCTTTGTGATTCATAGGATAGTTGGTTAGCATTTCATAGAAAGAATCACATTTCTATTGTTGTTCTCTCACATATTTTTATTTTGAAATATCTACTTTGTGTACATTACTCTTGGTGAGGTATTTAGGCTCTTAGTAAGTCTGTGTATTCTTAGTGAATAGGATAAGTAATTTTCTTGTTCTTAGTTTGTGAGATCTAGTTTTAAGGGGGAAATAATTGTTAAGTGATCTTAGTGAATTTGGCACCAAAGTGGTGTAACAGTGGATGTAGGAGGTTTATTCAAAGACTCTGAACCACTATAAATATTGTTGTCTCATTTACTTGTTTACTTACTTATTTTATTGTTTATTGCATATATTTACTTTTATACTGTTACGTTCATCATTTCTTTGAAATTGCATAAAATCCATTTTTACAGAATCTAGAATCTACAGCTATAGGCTCTCTACTCACTCAGCTGTAAACTCCATCTTTTACATTGTTTTTTATTAACACTTACACTATTTTTCGCTGCACATTAAGAGGTTTTTCATTACACTTTTAAGTGTGAAAAATCCCTCTGATTCTATCTACAAGTTGCTTTGTTTTTATTTCAAGTTTTTGAGAAACTTATAGTGGTAAACTCTGTAATCTATAGCTGTAACCTTTGTGGTCGAGAAACCTTGTAGATTATTTTTGAACTTATAAGAAGTACTTAAAGGTTCTAGTATCCCAATTTGAAAAGTTTAAAATTTATTTTTGAAGGTGTTAAACCCTTATTTTGAGTATATTTTGATGATATCAAAACATAGATATACCTGTGTATAGATTAACATTTATTTTGTTAATTCAAAGAATTAAGGAAATTATAGTTTGAAAGGAAAGTCCACAACTGTAGAGTTGATAAACCTACAGTTGGACAAGACCTTGCAGTTGTAAGGTTGATCCTACAACTGGAATTGAAATTTGCAGGAGTTAAAGCTGCAAAGATCAAGGAAGCCTAGAGTTCTTAAGGACTGTTAGAGGAATCAAGTACAAGATCAACAAATGAAGAGATTAACAAAACCCTTTTAACTCAAATTAGTGAAGCAATTTTTGCACTCACTAAGAAGTAGTTAAAGATGAATTTATTATAAAGTCTGGAGGATTAATGAATGATCATTTGGAGGCTGAACTAGACATTGTGGATAAAGATAAAAAGTACATCTAGTACTTTTCTGTGTGAAGAATGAGGAACATGTGGAAGTTTATAGAGAGAAAGATGAGTCTTATTCTGTGTTAAGACACACCTCTTCCACTATAAATATAGGAGGAATTCAAAGGAAGCAATAACAACAACTCGAGCAAATCAAGCATTCATACTAAGCAAACCTATAGCCAACACACTTAGAGAGAGTTCATCAGAAACATATTTTCTTTATGATTCATAGGATAGTTAGTTAGGATTTATTAGAAAGAATCACATCCATTTGTTGTTGTTCCCTCACACATTATATCTTATTCTACTTTGTGTAGATTTTTCTTTGTGAGGTATTTTAAACTCTTATTGAGTTTGTGTATTCTGAGTGAATAGGTTAAGTATTTTTCTACTCTTAGATTAGAAATCTTTGAGAGATCTAGTTCTGAGGGGGAAATACTTGTATTTGATCTTTGTGATATTTTCTTAGTGAATTTGTCACCTCAGTGGTGTAACAGTGGATGTAGGATATCTTGTTCATAGACTCTGAACCACTATACACTCTACTGTTTTTATTTATCCTGCTTATTTACCTATTGTATTGTCTATTTCATACCTTCATACTGTTATATTCATCATCACTTTAAAACTGCATAAAACTTGTGTTTCACAAGGAACTGGAATCTACAGTTGTAGGCTCTTTAGTCACTCAGCTGTGAACTCCATCTTTCATATTATTTTTCATTAACACTTACACTATTTTTCTGCTGCACATTTAGAGTTTTTTCAATACACTTTTGAGTGTGAAAAATTCTCTGATAATATCTACAAGTTGTTTATTTTTTGTAAAAATGTTTTCAAAAAAATATACAGCTGTAAACTTTGTATTCTACAGCTGTAACCTTTGTGGTAAAAAAATCTTGTAGATTGTTTTCAAACTTGAAAGAGGTACTTGAAGGTTCTAGTATCCCATTTTTGAAAAGTTTAAAATTTGTTTTTGAAGGTCTATTCACCCCCCTCTAGACCTTCACAATTTTAAAGGGACGAATAAGTGGTATCATAGCAGTTGGCTTGCCACTGCTTTGATCAGTACCTAGCTAGATCCTTTTGTTTTTGAAAAATACACCTGAATATTTGCATGCTCCTAAGATGGTGAAGTCCAACGTTCCTATGTTCTATATTAAATACTATGATGAATGGAAGATCAGCATATTTGTCAGCTAATCAGTGATTAAATGTGGTCAATAATAGAAGAAGGTCCTATAATAATTGAGAAGGTCAATACTGCAGCTGATCAATTAACTGGACTAGCTTAGATTGTTGGTCCCAAAGGTAGTTTTAGGGAAGAAATTCTTAATCCAAGTCTAGAAGGGGGTTGAATAGACTTGGAGAATTTCAAAACTTTTTTGTTTTAGGCCTTTTTAAAACATTCAGCAGACAACCAAGGGTCGTCTGGTTTTAATGAAAACAGTGCGCTTGTGATAACTTTGTGCGGAAACGATTTTTATTTGAAAAACCAATAGGTTAATGTGTGCAAAGAAATAAGAGCAGAGACACAAGATGTATAGTGGTTTGGACCTGAATGTCCTACTCCACTCTCCACAATCCAATCAGATTTGTGGGTCTCTCCACTATCTTCTCTCTTTCTCACTCACTAACTTCTCTCTTTCTCACTCACTAACTAGAGAGTAAACTCCCTTACAATTGTCAATGCTAGATTAGCAACTGACTTACAGCTTCAACAATGCTTACAATAAATAAGTGTGTAACGAATGTTTTGTAAGTACAAGTGAGAATTTTGGCCGAGTTTCTGCTTAATAAATCGTGAGATAATCTATATCTAATTCTTCATTGGTACTCCTATATATGTAGAGGTTGATCAACTAGCCGTTACAATTGACTAGTGAACAAATCCCTATATTTTAGGATACAATCAATCAGCGAGATTTTTGGTCCCAAATAGACAAAGACAGGTGTATTGGGGGGGGGGAAATACACCTGTAAGTACATATTTTACAAAGATTAGTTTTACAGCAGACTTTAAAACCACAGGCTACTTATAAGAATATTAGTGGACTTAAAGGTCGTCTGATAAGTAGCCTGAGGATCTGATCAAGTTTGAGTTGTGCAGCGGATTACTTTTAAAACACTTGAAGTTGTTAACTCACACAAAAGCACAGGAGACACAGGGATTTATAGTGGTTCGGAGTTAAACTCTCCTACATCCACTTTTCTTGATTTAACAGGAGAATTCCTTAACCACAGGAATTCCTTGTTTTAGAGTGCCAAGGTGCACTGATCAAGACTAGCTTCTCTTGATCCCTAGGATTGTCACTGAGTCCTAGTCCTCTCTAGATTTCAGACTGAGACACCCCTCAGCTTACTTTCTCTCAACTCACAGCCTTGAACCTATTTCAGTTTAAGGTCTTGAGTTCTCCAACTAAGGTTGAGATAACCCTTTACAATGATAATCAGTATCTAGGTTGGGTTATCTCAGTAGGCTTCTAAGATATTACAGTGTAAGCCTAAATACAAGATTGAGTTCTAAGCAATGTGAGCACTTGGGAAACTAGAGTGATTTTGAGTGCTTGAGTGTATGAGCTTTGGAGAGCTTTCAGATTATCAGTTGAGCTTGTTAGTTTCTCGTACTTAGCTTCTTCTTCAACTCTTATATTTATAGACTTAAATTTGAAAGACTATCCGTTGGAGAGATAGTTTCAAATTTTAAGTTATTTTGGTGTTCCAACGTTCTTCAAAATTTTCCTCAGATTTTGGATGGTCAAATCTGTGAAAATGTAGCAGTCCAACGGTCTAAAGATCTTCTTCAGATTTTGGATGGTCAACTCTTAAGCATTAATGGTTGATAACTCATTAAATGCCTGCTTAGAGTTAATGCAGCCGCCTATGAAAACTGTGCCATTCTAGGTTGTTGGTTGCTTCTGAACTTGGTACTGACAGGTCAGTCTTTTGTGTCAGGTCCGTACATAGGTGGCAGCATCTCATTGGTCTGTCTTAATTGTTCCTCAGTCCAGTTCTAAAGGTTGTATTGAAGTCCTCTATCTTTTTATCAGGTGACTTGGAACATTCTCTTTGTTGCATTTAACACTTCATTTAAGTGTTGGCTGCTTCCTTCATAAATGTTGAAAGCATTTAATGCATCAGGTTACTTGTCTTCAGAGGAGTCCTTTCAGGCCAATTGGACTTAGTCTTCTGAGGTGCACTTCTCAGGAAGTGGGTGTATCTCCTAATCCTTTATCAGACTAGTCTAAGATACATCAGGCTTTGTTTAAGATACATTAGACTAGTTTAAAATACATCAGACTAGTTTCAACATTAGTAGCCTGTTTCATATTAACTTATATTCTAAGTGTTTTATCATAGCCTCCTAACATTTTAGGCTAGATTTCTAAGTCTCAGAGATACATTAACACATCAGGGGGTCTTTGGGATTTTATCAAAACATTCTATAAGTCATTTCCCAACAATTTCCCCCTTTTTGATAAGAACAAAGACCTAGTCTGTTTAATCCTTTATCAGATGACTTTTACTTAGTAAAACTTAAAAATTCAGAAGTTCCTCCTGAATAAGTACCTGAATGTTAGTTAAGCAATTTATAGTATAGTGCATAGGCCTAGCAGATAATGAGATTTTATCTTGGGCTTAAAAAAAGGATAAAAATTTTCATTAACTTAAGAATTGATTACAATTTACAAAGCTCAGACTGTAACCAAGATATTATCCTGTCCCAAAAAGATAAACAAAACAAAAGAAATCAAACAACTACATCGCTTTCTACATCAGTGTACTTGCCTCACAAGCTTCCAAAGGCCGGCTCCACTCCATACTGAGCAAACACTCTCTTCTTCAGTTCCATTTTCCTTTCCATCACCTCTTTGATGTGCCCCTTCAGCCCAAGCTGTTCACAAACCACCAGCCATTCTCCCAGAATATCTTGCATCCTCACCTCCTCACTGGCATCCATTGGAGGCATAAAGAGAATGGGACCAGGAGCCTTGAATTGCTCTCCTCCGCTGTGCTCCTCCCAAGCATTCAATATCCTAGGATACAGGGCACGACAGTTTTCCACCATCTTCTGATGAAAGACTTCATCAGCCTCCACTCCCTCGAACTCACCTGTCACATAGAAGGAGTATACAAACTCCCTCTTGGCTTCCTCCCAAGAGTCATTGATCTCTTTTGGAAGCCAAGGATCTATGTGTGGAAACTTGGCAATGGGCTGACTAGCCTGAGCCTGGCTCCTCTTGGCCTTCATCCTCCAGTAAGAATTCCTTGCCTTCCTTGGTGGTGGGGGTTTCATCAGTTGGCCACTCTCCATCAGTCGCCTATTTTCTTTAGCTTTCTCCATGTTGTGTTCATCAAGAGACTTCCCTGACCTTACTGCCTGGGCCAGGGGACTGAGACTTGGTGGCCTGAATAAGTCTTCAGTGGACTGTACCTTCTCTGGTGGACTTGGTGCAAGTGATGCAATGGGGTTGGGATTCTCAACAGGAAGTTCCCTGACTTCTTCCTCTCCTTGACCAATCATGACTCTTCTCCTCTTGGTAGACTGAGTGTCTGGCATACTTCCACTTCTCTGTTCACTCCTTTGCCTCTTTTCCCTCAGAATTTGATCTTTGGCTTTAGACAGCCTTGTTTCCCTTCCAGCTTCAGCTTTTCCCTTCTTTTTCTCATGAGCAGTGGCATGTTCCCTATCTTTCACAAGATTGTCAACCTCCTGCCTCACATCTGCCACAACCTTCTCAGGGTCATGCCTCTTGCCCATTGATGGGCCACCCAGTGGGCTGCCCTGTCCTTCTTCCCCCTTCTTGCTAACTCTGGTGGAGAGTTCAGTAAGAGCAATGGAATGTTTGGCAGTGTCCTCAGGTGAGGCAGTGCTCAGTCTCTTCATTCAATGCCCTCAGGTGAAAGGCAGCATCCACTCCGAAGTCAGTAAATGACTTCAGTTTCTCCTCTATTATCAAATTAGTGGCCGCCTGAGTGGGAAGCACTGAAAGTGCCTGCCTCACCTGAGTCTCTATTTCTGCCTTCAGGGCCTCTTCCCTCCTTGTGATGTAGGCATCCATTTTCTCCATCAGGCCACCTGCCATTGCTGTGATGGTAGCCTGAATCAACCTTTCCGTTTCCTCCAAGTTCTCTTGTCTGACTGCTATCAGGGCTTGAGTATGGGCCTACCTTTCTTGTTCCACACTGGCTTTGAGATCACTGATTTCCTTGGAGAGATGCATCTCCATCTGATCCACATTGCTTGACAAATTAGTGATAAGTGTCAAGTTAGAGTCTTTTACCTGATCTAGATGCTCATCAAGCACAACAGTCTCAATGGACTGTTCCTCCATTAGAATCTCAAGGTTCTCCATTTTTCAAGTCAGGCTAGCCAGCTCCTTACCCTTGGACTTAGACTCCTCAGCAGCCTGGACAACAGTCTGAATAACACCTTCAATCTGTGCAACTAGTGTTTCATCAGGAGAGGGCACTATTTCCTTCTGAGTCCCCTGTGACTCAGGTTGATCTTCAGTGGCCTGATTTTCAGTGTCCTGACCCCCACTAGCCTGGGTCATCTCCTGACTTGCACCAGCCTGACCCTCCTCAGTAGGGTTGGCTCCCTCATTGTCTCCATCTTTTCCTAGGTCATCAGTAGACCTATCCTTGGGCCCCTCTATCAGTCTAGCTTCCTCCAACTTCTTGGCAATCAGCTTGCCAAACTCCCATTCTGTCTAAAGTACACTGACTTTCCTTACTTGAGCAAATTCAAGTATTTTCTTCTCTTCTTTTCTCCAGTAACTTTGATTAGGGTCATAATTGCATGTTTTAGCACTCATTTCTATATGCTTTTGGTGATATTATGTTCATATTTGACCCTATTATGTGATACTTTGTGTATTTTACCCTTTTTGACTAGGAAGTTGTGATTGTAGGTGAAAAAGAGCAAAATGAGGAAAAAACGAGCAAGATCGAGAAAAGTCCAAATTCTGGAGTTGAGCAAAATGGAGAAATTGGTATCCTATGTTGAAGAGCTTGAAGAGAGGGTCGGAACGAAAGAAGAATCGAGTCAATCGGAGTTCTAGAGCTCAAGATATGACAAAAACAAGGAAGTCACGCATCGACCGAGACTAAGGCCTCGGGCAACACGGGTTCCTTCTTCGGAAGACAGGCCTCGCGCGACCAAAATCTCTGGATCGATAGGCATTTGTCGAGCTGGCTGTCGACCAAGCTTGGTCGACAGTTGCACAGCTCTTGGACGACAAGAGGGCTTTCTGTCGACCAAGCTGTCGCCCAAGTGGTCGACAGTTGCTCAGCTCTTGGGCGACAGCAGCTCAGGAAACTCAGATTTTCAGGGCTATTTTCGTATTTTCACGCATTTTAATGAAGGGCATCTTAGTCAATGATCCAAGGGCACTATATATACTTCCATCTCAGATTTTCTAAAGGACTTTTATCATTTTCTTAGATTCATATTCTCTCACTAGATTAGGAGAAGTTAGAGGTAGTTTCCAAGTGGAGTTCTTAGATTTTCATTTACGATTTCGATGATTACTTGTGATCTACCGTTTGGATCGACGTTCAGTTTTCTCCTGCATTCTTAGCATAGCTCAAGCTACATTTCTACCGATTAATTTTCAATTTCTATTGTCGGATCATTTTCTAGCTTCTAGAGGTAATCTTGTATCTTTTCAATTCCAATTGTAGTAGGTAAATTCTTGAATACTTTGTATAATTCCTGCATAATGATGAAAGCTATTGTTTCAATTTCTTTTATGTTTACCAAATTAGCCATGTGCTAATCTCTTTTTGTGTTGGTGTATGACTCATATGGAGTAGTATGGTGATTATGTTGATCTTTTGATTGCTATGAATTATTGTATGATCAATTCTCTACATTGATGAATTGTATGAATAACTTGCATGTGTAGTTGATCATAAGGGCCATTAGGATATAGTCTCAATGAGAATTGGCCTATTTTCCTAAATCTTCTTGTACTAGGCCAAATGCATGCCAAGTGTTTGATTAAATTCCTAAGATAGTGAGAGTTATACTTAGTGAATAGGAAGAACAATTAGAGGCTTTAATGTGTTATTAGGGAGACCTCTTGCATGTTAGAGTGGCTTACCAATTGATTGTACACAATTCCATGGCATGAGAAAGTGGTACCTCACCATATGAAACATATGATAGTACACTAGCACATATCTCTCACACTCGCTCACTTTGCAACCCAAGGTGATAGGTAGTTTACAAGTTTGACGCACTAGTAGACATAGATACCAAATCCCCTTTATTTGCTTTGTGTTTTTGAATCAAGAACAATAGTCTTACCTTACAAATCCCCGTCTCCTTTGGGTTCGATATAAATTAATTTGGTTAAGCTTGCCATTGCAATAACGATCGTGTACACTTGCACGTAGACACCTTTTGGCTAAACAAACTTTCACCTTGTCCCTTCACAGCCTCCAAGAGTTGATACAGGTAGGCATCCTTCAGCTTGACCCTCTCAAACATCTCTTTGAGGGTTGGATGGGAGTTTAAGGCAGGATATAGTTGCTCTAACTCATAACTGGCCTCCTCCTTTAGAGAGTCCAAGTATGTGTACTGGACCTCCTCCTCATCAGCTACATTAAGCTGTGGCAAAATGCCACTAGCCTGTGGGACAGTGGGTTGTTCTTTGGTTTCACTTTCAGGCTGTTGAGAGCCTTAAGTGGGGTTTTCAGTTGTTATGGGTTCAGTGGTTGTGATATGGGCTACCTCAGTGGACTTTTGAGAGTCCTCTAAGGCTTCTTGTCCTCTTATTCTCTCTTCTGACTCTTCTGAACATTCTCCATCAGACTCCTCTGAACTTTCTTCCTCTTCCTCATTTTCCTCAGCTTCCTCACCTTCTTGACCTTCCTCAATCCCGTTCAGGGCAGTTGTGGCAAGGTGAATAGGTGACCTCAATCTCTCTTCCTCCTCTTCAGTAGATTTTTCAGCAGATGAGTGTGTAGTGGATGTCTCAGAGCTGCTACTTACTGCCCTGCTTTCAATGAAAGCTTTCTTTACCAATCTCCTCTTCTTTTTCTCCAACTCCTCCTCTTTGTGGGATTTCATCTTCTCACTTGCCTTCAAAGCCCTCTTCTTGATATTCAAGGGAGGACTGTCCTCTCCTGACTCCTCTGGGACAGTGGCCGCCTGTTCCTTTCTTCCTTCCCTGGATGGTGCCTCCACCTTCATCTTTTCCAAGAGCTTTTCAGAACTGAACAAGATCTTGGCCTTGTTCCAATATCTTGTATCAGGGAAGTTATACTTCAGGTTAAGTGCCTCAATGATGAGAGACACTTTTGAGCCATAGTACAACTTGTGCTCTATCAACATCCTTCCCTTGACAACCTTCAGCTTACTCCTCTCCTCCCTGAGATTAGAGATGAAGAACTGATGCCAGTTGAACTTCACTCTGTCAGTGGTGTTGACAATGGCTGCCATCAATCTGAGCTTTATCTTGCTCACTTGCTTAATGCTTCCTTGGTTTGCTAGGATGCATTTCCCAACAATCTCAGCCAAGACTTCAAACTCAGGCCTGAGAAGTTTCTTGTTGAAGGTTGTCACTTACTGCTCCTTCTTTGTGATGGTGTCCAAAATTCTTTCTTCCTCTCCAAGCATATAGGTCCCTGGGTCCAAACCCTCGTTTGGCAACCCAAAGATGTCATGCAGGTCCTCCTGCCTTAGTGTAAATTTATGCCTCTTCATTACAGTCTCAATGACCTCTCTCCCCTTCTTGTCCTGCTTCTTCTCACTCTTCTCCATCATGATGGCAGATCTGATGGATGTAATACTCTTCTCCATGTCTACAAAAAACTCCAATACTTGCCTGTCATAACATTTCTTTGGTCCCTTGGATAAGAATATGTAGAGCCCAGCATTTCTGACAAGATCAAGGGCTCTTCTTATGTGGTATAGGTTGGGTTCAGAAAAGACTTTGGGATGGTTGAAGCAAACTATTGGTTCATTCCTAAAGTTCTTGTTGTGGGAGAGTTCTTTGTAGTCTATGTAGATTTGAGACATTGTTTCAAAAATGGGATTTTTACTGGTGAGGGTTAGGGAAGGTAAGGCTTGAGAGTATGAGTATGGTAAGAATGGCAAGGGTTGATAGTAATGAAATAGTGTGGAAAACTGCTAAGTGTGGAGGTTATTTATACTGACAATCAAGGGTGGAGATTGAACAAGAGAGATTTGATCTACGGTTGAGAGTGAGGCAATAATTTGGAAGATAAAGTGTTTTAACTTCCCAAGTAATTTGTAATTATTACCAAATATGGAAAGTGGGTTGGTTTTAGATCAATGGTTGAGATTGAAAAGGATGAAGGTTAAAAGTGAGGCTTATTTTGATATAATTGTGAATATTTTTATGGGAAATTGATAGAATTTAATTGTTAATTGAGAGAGAATTTATTGAGATATTGTGCATATTGATTTACACTTGAGATGTTTGATTTATAGGAAATTTTGTTGATAAAGAGGTTTGGAAAAGCACAATTGGGAGAAGAGCAAATTTTGGACGAATTTGGTCTAGATTGGGATGAAAAAGTTTAATTGAGGATATTTGAAAATCTGCTCGAGCAACAGTGGTCGAGCAAGTTGGCATGCTCGAGCATCATTGAAGAAAGTGCTAAAATGATTTTTAAAGTCGTGCTTGACATGCACTGTCGAGCAGCCTTAAGGATTTTACGTAGCAAATTAAGAGAAAAAGCTGCTCGAGCATTTGTGATCGAGCATCGAGAAAAATCAAAGCTGTTAAGCGTTTCATGAAATCGTGCTCTAGCACTTTTTGCTCGAGCAACTCAAGATGTTTTTCTTCAGATTTTGACACGTGGAATGATCTTGGGAGGGGTATAAATGGTACCAGAATTGTTTTTGGCATCAGATTTTTGGTTATTGAGAAGGGGGAGGCAAGAGATAGGGTTTACAACTTTTCTTGGGAGCATTTTCTTCATTTTTGCACAATCAACTTCCATAGATTGAATTCAAATCCATAGATTAGCTTTAATTCTAGTTTTTTTTCAAGATTCAAGCAAGGATTGGATTGGGTTTTGGTATTTCTCTATTTTTTGCATCATCAAGAGGTGATATGTTTTACTTATTGCAATTTAATTAAAGGATTAAGCATGGGGTTTGTTTATTTCTTGTTTATTTCCTTTAATTTGTTGTTATTAGCCATGGGCTAATCAATTCATGCTTTGGGTGTTTGAATTATGATGGAGATTGATGTATTTGTGTTTTGATTAACTTGATTTTGCTATGGATTTGGTGATTAGATTCTCTTGATGTGTTTATCTTGATTTAATTGATTTATTTAATTGATTATTCCATGATTGATGATTACATGTTGCAACTAGGGTTGGGTATGTGGTTAATTGGTCATGTGAAGAAAGATTAGGTGATTGATTAGATTTAATTAGTGGTTTATTGACCCGAGAGGGGGTAGATTGCTTAGAATTACCATCAAGTGACATTAGATACCTTAATTGCTTATTAGGGTGTTTAGTGAAGGGGGTAACTAGGGACGGTATCTGTGCGAACATCCTAGCGTTCACTATCCTAGGAGCTATTTATAGTTAATTAGGTGCTAGTTAACTAGAATTGATCACCCAAGCCTCAAAAGGAATAGGTCTTCATTTGCTTAGTGGTAGCCTTTATCGTCACCAATGAAATAGCAAAGCATAGGTAATTAGAACACGTTTTGCATTAGTTTAAGTTATAAGGATAGCACCCGAAGCATTCTCACTCATTGCACTTCTAAGCGAAGTTAGGATAATTGCTTGTTATTGATTGATTGTTGTTTGCATTTCTATTTTAAAAATCTTGAAACGTTGCTATAATACTTATGCCAACATATGACTTCGGGGCTCCATAGCTCTCTCTTGTTCTACGTCGATACTTCTGGGTAGTTTATTTGCATGCTACAATTACCCATCTGCTTTTGGGTTAATTTGCTTTAAATTATAAATCGTGCAAAAAGACGACAAAGTCACTTTTCTTGAGAGATAACAGCTCAAAATCATCTCCCGAGATTTACTGCACACTTATGATCGTATTAAATGCACCGCAAGCATGGTTACCAATAAAGTAACCGTCAGCCCGAGTTTGTCTCAGTGGAGTACTCAGTGGACTTTTGCTCAGTCCAGTTGAGTTCAGGGGGTAGACTCTTCTGATGCGCAGGAGACATCAGTGGTCTTTATCAGTTGAGTCCACTGTTGTTTGTTGATTATTCCCCCTTGATTAGTGACTTGTGAATACATTGTGATTCATTCTGAGTTAGGTAGCCTGATCAGTTTCCTGACTCAGGGTCAAGAAGACCCAACTCCACTGATAACTCATGAAACCTTACTTTTGTCAAAGGTTTTGTGAGTATGTCTGCCCTTTGCTTGTCAGTGTGAATTTTAACAAGGCATACATCCTTCTTCTCCACATGATCTCTGATGAAGTGATACCTAATATTCACATTCTTGCATCTTGTAAAAAAGTACTGGGTTTTGTGATATTGCTATAGCACTATTGTTATCACAGAAGATAGGTACTTCACTGGCATGTATGTTGTAATCAGTCAGTTGTTGCCTTATCCATAGGATTTGGGCACAGCAACTTCCAGCAGCCATGTATTCAGCTTCAGTGGTGCTTGTTGCTACTGAACTTTGTTTCTTTGAGAACCAGGATATCAATTTATTTCCAAGAAATTGACGTGTCCTTGTGGTTAACTTTCTGTCAATTTTGCATCCTCCAGAGTCAGCATCAGAGTAGCATGCTAATTCAAAGTTATCATCAGAGGGGTACCAAAGTCCCATTTTGACAGTACCCTTGAGATATCTTAGAATCTTCTTTGTGGCTTCCAGGTGACTTTTCTTAGGACTGGTCTGATATCTTGAACAGATCCCCACTGCATAAGTGATGTCAGGCCTGCTTGCAGTGAGGTATAGAAGAGATCCAATGATTCCTCTATAAGTAGTCTGATCCACAACTTCTCCTTCTTCATCAGGTTCAAGCTTTGTGTTTGTGTTTATAGGTACCCTGACTACCTTGCTTGAGCTACAACCAAATTTCTGAATCAGCTCCCTTGTGTACTTGACCTGATTGATGAATATTCCTTCAGGGGATTATCTGACTTGCAGTCCAAGGAAGAAATTCATCTCTCCCATCATGGACATCTCAAACTTTCCTTTCATGAGATGTGAGAACCTTGTACATAGGTCTTCATTCTGTGACCCAAATATGATATCATCCACATAGATTTGGACCAAGAGTATGTCTTCTCCATGGGTGATTCTAAAAAGTGTTCTGTCAACACTTCCTTTAGTTAAACCATGCTCCAAGAGGAACTGTGACAAAGTGTCATACCAGGCTCTTGGGGCTTGTTTCAGGCCATATAGGGCCTTCCTGAGCTTGTAGACTTTGTTGCCTTCCTCAAAGCCAGGGGGTTGTTCCAAATAGACTTCTTCATTTAGAACCCCATTGAGGAATGCACTCTTGACATCCATTTGATAGACTTTGAACTTCTTGTGGGCAGCATAAGCAAGAAATAGCCTGATTGCTTCCAATCTGGCTACTGGTGCAAAGATTTCATCATAATCAAAACCTTCAACTTGAGAGTATCCCTTGACCACCAGTCTTGCTTTGTTTCTGACTATGACATCATTCTCATCCTTTTTTATTTTTGAAGACCCATTTGGTCCCAATGATGTTGGCATGCTTGGGTCTTTTGACAAGCTCCCAGACTTGGTTCCTTGTAAACTGATTGAGTTCTTCTTCCATGGCAATGATCCAGTTTTGATCCTTTAATGTTTCTTCAATGGTCTTGGGTTTCTGTTCTGAAAGAAAACAACAAAAGAGAGCATTCTCTCCATGAAAACTTCTAGTTTTGACTCCAAGGTTAGAATCTCCAAGAATCTGACTGATTGGATGATCAATAGACCATCTTCTTTTGGATTGTCCTCCCTCAGTGGGGTTATCCTTAAGGGATACTTCTTCAACTGGGATTGAGTCACTAGTTTGGGCAATTCTAAGTAAATCAGGAGATAGGGCAGAGGGAAGGAGTCCTGAGTCATCATTCAGGGTTATTTCTAAGTTATCAGCACAGTCTAGTCTGGCTTCCCCCTGAATGTTATGCTCAGTGTCTGTCTCAGCTTGGCCAGCTTTTTCATTGACAGATGTTACCTGAGGAGCTGGGATTGAGTCATTCAGCTCATTTTCATCAGTGTTGATTTCCTCAGGCTGGTTAGTCCTCTGTGTGCAGCCTTCAGACTCCCCTGATTCTAGGTTGTCCCATGTTGGAATGTAGGCATCCACCTTCTTATCAGTAGACTTGTCCAATGTCAGGTTAGTCATCATATCAGTGATTTCTTTGGTGACCTGATCTTTCTGGACTCAAGAGTATATTCATCAAAAACAACATGGGGTGTTTCTTCCACCACAAGTGTTCTAAGGTTATATACCCTGAAGGCTCTACTAACTTGGGAATATCCAAGGAAAATTCCTTCATCATTTTTACTATCAAAGGTTTTCAATTGCCTTTTCCCATTGTTGTGAATGAAACACTTACAACCAAAGATATGTAAGTAGGATACATGGGGTTTCCTACCATTCCATAGCTCATAGGGGATTTTGCGTTAAATTTTGGTGAGCATGGATCTATTTTGAGTGTAGCAGGCTGTATGTATGGCTTTAGCCCAGAACCTTTTGGGGATTTGAGCATAAGCAAGCATGGTTCTGGCAGCCTCCTTAAGTGTCATGTTTCTCCTTTCAGCTATTCCATTTTGTTGAGGAGTTCTGACAGCTGAAGTCTTATGGGATATACCTGTGTTGGGACAATCTGAGTGTTTTGATTAGATCCCAAAACCCCTGATGAATTTACCTAAGTACAGTTAGTCAAGATAGTCGTATTCAGGATAGTCAGGTTAGGGATTCAGTTCAGGGGGAACGTGTTGAAGACTGAAGAAGATTGGAGTCGACCCAATTATCTGAAGTCTGAAACGCAACTCGTCCTGAAGAAGTTCAGAGTCAGCCTTGTAGAAGATTGCCTGAACTGAAGTGAAGACCAAAGACTTGATGGTCCATCCTGAAGACTATCCGGACGTCCCACTGAATCATGTAAGACTCCAATAAAGATAAACATTTATGTAAGTCCAAAGCAAAAAGGTCATTTATGCTGTGGGACAAGAGACAAAGAGAATGTCAGTAAGACTCCAATAAAGATAAACATTTAGGCTGAGTTATTAACAAGAGACTCAGAGTATTGAATGTACGAGGAAAGTACAAATGTACGAGTTGCGTTTCAGACTTCAGATAATTGGGTCGACTCCAATCTTCTTCAGTCTTCAACACGTTCCCCCTGAACTGAATCCCAAACCTGACTATCCTGAATACGACTATCCTGACTAACTGTACTTAGGTAAATTCATCAGGGGTTTTGGGATCTAATCAAAACACTCAGATTGTCCCAACAATTTCCCCCTTTTTGATGATACCAAAACCCTTAAGCAAATTCCTAACCATCTATACAATCAACTGACCTAGTCAGTGAAATAGGTTCAGTACCTCCTGACAAACTAGGCACTTAGTCTATAAGATGGAAACAAGGAATGGGTTAGCACAGTTCTTGATAAGGATAGGAATGTATAAGAAGTTTTGATAAGTATACGGAAGGTATAAAAAATAAGGATATGCGTTAGCACGGCATTTCGAGAAACTGAACTCTCAATTTGGAAGCTATAAGAAGTTTTATACTGACACCTGTGATCGCAGGTATTCCAGCCCCAGGAGATCGAGCCCCCGGAGGGAAGAGATGAGGGGTTCCGATTCCAGGAGAGATCGTGAGGAGCCTGAGCGGTTCAGAGATGAGAAGAGAAGAGATGATGCTGATCCCAGAAGATCCAGCTCCAAGCCTGAAAGATCATCAGGGAGCCGGAGGGAGTCATCGGATAAAAGGTCCACTGATAAGAAGTTTGCTTCTGATGTAGATCAGTGTTACCACTGCAAGAAGATCGGATATTATCAGTATGATTGTCCGGAGCTCAGTGCTCTTGAGCGAGAAGATCGGAGAGAGAAGAGAGAGCTCAGGGCCTCAGACCGGAGAGCAATGCTAGCTGAGGATTCCTCAGATTCAGATGGCCCAGGACGCCGGTCCCCTAAACTCTTCTCCGATGAGGAGTATGATGACCTCTGCTTAATGGCAGATGATGAGGTATGTTCTTCTGCCTCTTCTCCTGATCACGCACCTGAGCTTAGCTCAGACTCAGCAGGAGAACTCGACCTTCAGCTCGCTCTAGAGCAATTGATGGTTGACTTCTCAAGGCTACAGGAGACTCATACTCACACAGTGGATGTGAATGCACAACTGAGTGGGGAGAATGATCGGCTAACTGAGTCTCTCAGAGTGAGGGATACTGAGGAAGCCCTCAGACTAGAAAATCTTCAGGAAGAGTTGCTTTATGCTCGGAATAAGCATGATGAAACTCCACTGGAGGTTGAAAGACTGAAAGGTGTAATCAGCTCGCTGATTGAGACTCGTGACACCGATTTGTTCCTCGCTCAGGAATAGTTGATGATTGAGCGAATTGCTCTGAGAGTGATGTTCGAAACTGAGTGGCAAGCTCGCCTTTGTGCTGAGCAAACTGCTTGGGATCTTAAGCTGATCTCAAAAGAGAAAGCTCATGAGGAACTGGTGCTTCAGTACACCACTGAGATTGAGACCCTGAAAGAAGAAAATGGGCACCTTGAGGATAAGCTGAAGAAGTTACACACATCTACCCAAGTGGTTGATGAGTTAACAAGTTTCTCTCAGCTGACCGATGGTGCTAAAGCTGGGTTAGGCTATGATGCCTTAAAAGTCCCAAAGGGCAAGAAGAAGAGAGGTGCTTCAGGGAGCAACTTTTAGAAAAAGTTTATCCCTGCCCTAACTGACGACAAGAGCCCAAGTGTTGCTCGTCATGATAAAGGCAAAGGGAAGGAGAAAGTGCCTGAACCTGTCAGGCAAAGGACTGAGGAATCTAGGCCAAAACCTAAGGGAAAGGTCCAGGCTCCTCATCCTGAGCCGAGGAAGAAGGACCAAAGGAATTCCAAGGCTCAGCCTAGGAACCCTCAGGCTGAAAAGAATTCTGCCCCCAGCACCTCTCAGGCTAGGCCTCAGAATGCTAGGGGTAGGAGGAACTCAGGCCGAAGGGAACCTCAGGCTAGGCCAAGGACTACTGAGGTCCAGAGGCTTCAGGCAGGGTACAGGGCCCATCAGGAACGTCCCAATCCCCAAAGGAGAAGGACGAACCAAGTGGCCCTTGAAAAGCAACAGAGACCTGACTCCGATAACACTCAGGTCAGACCTCAAGTGCCTAGAGGTTAGGCCCAAGCTGCTCCTTCTCAGGACAGACATCAGCCCACTGCACCCAGGCCAAGGAGGAACAGGAGGCCCGCCCCCAGGAATCAATCCAGGGCTCCTGAGACTCAGGCTGACACACATACACCCTCAACTTCCCAGGCACAAAGGAAGAAGAGGACAGTGTATGTCGATGTTTCAGGGAGATAGGTTTACACTTCTGATGCCATCAGAATTGTTAAACAAATCTGGATCCCGAAGGGTATGGCTGACACTATAGGATCCAATACGAGATGGGTACCTAAGGCCTGATTCTTTTCAGGTCGCTGCGGGCTACAAGAAGAAGAAGGAGGATCTGATGAAGGACTGGTACTTGGACTCAGGGTGTTCCAGGTACATGACCGGATTTCGTGATCTCCTTCAGGACTACGTAGCTCAGGAAGGCCCGCAGGTAACCTTTGGTGATAACTCTAAGGGTTTCACCAGATGATTCGGTACCCTTGTTGTTGGCTCAGTGAGAGTGCTTAATGTATCCTATGTTGAGGGTCTTAGGCATAACCTGCTTTCGGTCAGTCAGTTTTGTGACCGAGGATATAGTGTAGAATTCTCATCTAATATATGTCTTGTCAAGGACAAATCTACACTGCAGTTACTGATTACAGGGGTCAGGAGAGGAAACGTATATTTTGCTGACTTTAAGAGCAGCTCTCCTGAAACTTGTTTGGTCGCTAAGAGCTCTTCTGAGCTCAGTTGGCTTTGGCATAAACGCCTGAGTCACTTAAACTTCAAGATTATTAATAAGATTTCTAGACTTTCTCTTGTAGATGGTCTACCTAATGAAGTTTTTAGCAAAGACCACGTGTGCGGAGCATGTAAGGAAGTCAAGCAAACCAAAGCTTCATTCAAGGAGAAAGAGGCCTTCTCAACTGACAGAGTGCTTCAACTCCTGCACATGGATCTCTTTGGTCCGATTACTCCTGTTAGCATGAATGGTAGGAAATATACCCTTGTTGTTGTTGATGATTATTCCAGGTACACATGGGTTATTTTCTTGCTGAACAAGAAGGAAACTCAGGTCAAGCTTCCAGAGTTACTCAAGCAATTGAGTACTGAACAGGGTCAGAGCATAGTCAGGATCCGATCAGATCGAGGAACGGAGTTTATTAACTCTATTATAACTGACTTTTGTACTAACCATGGTATTGCTCATGAGACTTTTGCAGTCAGGACCCCTCAGCAGAATGGGGTAGCTAAGAGAAGGAACCGGACCCTGAAGGAAGCTGCCCGGACCATGTTGGCTGAGTCAGGACTGCCCAAGAAGTACTGGGCTGAAGCAATCAACACTGCTTGATACACTCAGAACCGATCTATACTGAACAAACAACATGCTCAAACACCTTATGAAACTTGGAACAAGAGGAAGCCTCGCATCTCTTATTTCCATATTTTTTGGTTTAAGTGTTTCATCCTGAACAATGGGAAAGACCAGCTTAAAGCATTTGATAGCAAGTCTGATGAGGGAGTTTTCTTAGGATACTCCTCAGTCAGCAAAGCTTTCAGGGTGTATAACTGTCGGACCCTTTGTGTGGAGAAAACACCTCATGTTGTGTTTGATGAGACTGCATCTACGCGTAGAAAATAGATTCCTAGTCCTGACACTGAGGGGGTTACCAAGAGGGTGACAAGACTGAGCCTGAAGAATCCTGAGTTCAAGATCAAGCTTGTCTGTGCTCCCAAAGGATTGGATGATGATGATGATGACGATCAGGATGGACCTCAGGCCAACCCTCAGCAAGCCTCAGCCTCGGAGAATGTTGAGTCTCAGACGGAGGCATAAACTCAACCTGAAGTACGTACTGTCGGTGATGATGCTTCTGCACCTGAGACAGTTACTGAGTCCAACTCTGTAGGGGGAAACAATGTCCCTGATATTGTGTAACCCACAGGAAATGACTCAGTATCCTCTGTTCTTGCTCGTTCAGCTTCTTTGCCTGTTATTGTCGAGACTAACATTTTAGGATCAGGCGAGGGAAAATCAGCAGCTCCCAGTGCAGCCGTCAGCAGGAGGCGGTGGCTAGATGATCACTCATTGGCTGACATCATTGGTGATGTCAATGAGGGGGTTAGGACAAGGTTGTCCTTTGGTGAGAGTGCTATGTTCTGCTGCTTCCTGAGTGATCAGGAACCTAAGAGCATAGAAGAAGCTCTTGCTAACCCCATCTGGATCCTAGCCATGCAGGATGAGCTCAATCAGTTTGAGCGGAATCAGGTTTGGGAGTTAGTTGAGAAACCTAGGCATCAACATGTTATTGGCACCAAGTGGGTCTTCAAGAACAAGAGGGATGAGAAGAATGTTGTTGTCAGGAACAAGGCCAGGCTGGTGGCCAAAGGTTACTCTCAGGCCGAAGGGATCGACTATGATGAGACCTTTGCCCCAGTTGCAAGGTTGGATGCAATCAGGTTGTTCTTGGCCTATGCAACATTCAAGAAGTTCAAGGTGTATCAGATGGACGTAAAGAGTGCTTTTCTGAATGGTGTACTGAACGAGGAGGTTTATGTGGAACAACCTCCAGGGTTCGAAGTTGGTAACAAAGTTTATCACTTGAAGAAAGCTCTTTATGGCCTGAAGCAAGCTTCGAGAGCTTGGTAT
>JAPKLY010000293.1:90217-123176 GCA_026898435.1 Prunella vulgaris
ATGTGGAACAACCTCCAGGGTTCGAAGTTGGTAACAAAGTTTATCACCTGAAGAAAGCTCTTTATGGCCTGAAGCAAGCTCCGAGAGCTTGGTATGATACACTCTCTCAGTTCCTTATAGACCACGGCTTTGTAAAAGGAGCAGTGGATAGGACCCTCTTCAGGATTACCAAAGGTGAGGACATTCTCTTGGTTCAGATTTATGTGGATGACATAATATTTGGATCACTGAACCTGAAGCTTTGTGAGAAATTCTCAAAGCTGATGACGGGGAAGTTTGAGATGTCAATGATGGGAGAGATGAACTTCTTTCTAGGTCTTCAGGTTAGGCAATCTGACTCCGGAATCTTCATAAATCAGTCCAAGTATGCGAGGGACTTGATTCAGAAGTTTGGAGTTCAGTCCAGCAAAGTCTCATGTATTCCCATGAACACAAATGAGAAGCTGGATCCTGACAAGGAGGGGACCTCAGTGAATCAGACTGAATACAGGGCACTGATAGGATCCTTATTGTACCTGACTGCAAGTCATCCTGACATCACTTATGCAGTCGGAGTGTGTGCAAGGTATCAGTCTGATCCGAAGAAGAGTCATCTAGAGAGTGCCAAAAAGATACTGCGTTAAGGGTACAGTCAATTTAGGACTTTGGTATCCCTCTGATGACAACCTAGAATTGACTGGCTATTCTGATGCTGATTATGGAGGCTGTAGGCTTGATAGTAAATCAACTACATGCACATGTCAGTTCCTAGGAAGCAAACTGATCTCTTGATTTTATAAGAAGCAAACCAGTGTTGCAACATCTACTACTGAGGCTGAGTATATGGCGGTAGGCAGTTGTTGGTCCCAGATTCTTTGGTTGAAGCAACAACTGAGAGACTACCAAATAGAGGCCACTGAAGTCCCAATTTATTGTGACAATAATAGTGTCATTGCCATATGCCAAAACCCAGTCTTACACACAAGGTGTAAGCATGTATATATCAGGTATCCCTTCTTCAGAGATCATGTTGAGAAGAAGGATATCAGGATGAGAGGGTCCCTACTGACAAATAGAGAGCTAACATCCTAACTAAGGCTTTGCCTGAAACCAGGTTTGTTGAGTTGCCAGTAGAGTTAGGACTTCTTGACCCAGGCTTAGGAGATTCAGTGTGAATCTCCGTTCAGGATTGAACAATGTGGTCAGGAGGAATGACTAACTAAGGATCATTATGAAGAGTTGTAGAGAGAGTGAATGGTTGTAGGGGGAACATTCAGTAAAGAAAAAAGAAGGATGGTCAGTATAGACTGACTAAAGTTCAGGACACTGAGTTCAGGGCTTGTCACCCTGATAGGTTAACAGTGGTATCAGTCAGATATCAAAATCTGACTGATTAGTATGGTTCCTAAATTATTTTTAGTCATCATATCTTGCTTACATCATCCTTGATACTGTTTTCCGTATTATCAAATCAAATCATTTTGTCACCCTATCTCAACCGTTCATTTATTTATTATTTAATGCAAATTATTTGAATTAAATACGGACATGCTCTGATGCGCATTTAATGCAAAGTGGGCGGGAACGGTTTTCGATTAAGTTTTGACTCGTTAACTTTGAAAACCAAAGAGGCTCAATCCGCATCCATGCATCAAATGTTTTAATCTCAATCGTTGAAACTCATAAGTCATAATTTTCTGAACCATCCGATTAATACTGGATTTTTGTATAAATAAGGGAAGGTTTTGTCATTGCAACCTTTACGCACTAAAAATATTTTCCTTGCTTATTTCTCTCTGCAACTTAGTTTCTTCATATCTTCATATCTTCATGGCATCACCATTCGTCGATTCATTCTTTGGAAATCTTTTCCATCTTAGAAATGAAATTCATTGGGAACCATTTGGTGATTTCTCCACGAATCACCTAGATATAGTGCCTGTGAAAGAGTTGTTTGAAAATGCAGGACTGTTAAGGTTCATCACAGCAAAGCCCAAGAGACTTCATCCTCAACTTGTTGTTGCTTTTTATCTGAAGATGGCGCAGAACAAGGATACTCAGGAATGGGAAAGTTGCATTCCTTTGACCTCATGTGTGAAGGGAAAGAATGGTGAGGATGAGATGGTGAGGAGTTGGGTCACCATTAATCTCAGGCAGAAGGTTAAGGAGGTGTTTAATCTCCCCTACTCTAGAAGGAGCCCAGTAGACTATGGGGTTGGTAATGAGAAGGACTATCTCCAATCTCTCTGTGATGGGGATGTCATCCTGAAATCTGGGCTAAACAAGTCCATTCTGAGGACTACCAGTCGTCACTTCTTCTACCTGACTAGTCAGGGAGTGATGGGGATTGCTGGAGGTTTAGTGCAGATCTCAAGGACAAAATTGTATACCATGATGGCAATCAATGACGCCTCAGTGCATGCTTTCAACTGGGAGGAATACTTTCTCCAACTACTGGTAGCTGAGACCAGTAAAATCAAATACTCGCCGGAAGGACAGCCGATGTTTGAGGCCAAGATGCACTTTGGCACCAAGATTTCTTTGATCTTGGAGACCTTGGATATCGGTGATGTGGATCAGGCTCAATCACTCGAGATTCCAGCGAAAGTGGATCTTTTCAGATCTTATTCCGGTGATGCTGGTACAAAGAAGAGATCAAGAACCCTGAAGAAGACTCAGACGAGCACGACTGGAGGAGTCAAGGCTAAGGCGAGTAAACCTTCAGGGACACAGCCTCAGAAACCAGCAGAGGAAAAGCCCAAATCTTCCAGACTCAAGCAACAGACTTTTAAGGTCAAATATCCCGGCTCAGCGGAGTGCGAGAAGAAGCTTGTGGAAGAGAAGATTGATGAAGAAGAGAGTCAGCAAGTAACTCCGGAGGGGGAACCTGCTCAGTCTGCTCTTGAGGTTGCCCCATCTCTGCCATTCCGGAGGATGCACCCTCAAATCTGAAGCCTTTTGTCCTTGAGCAAGACGTGGCTAAGGATCAGATCCTCAATGTGGTTTCAGAATATCAGGGTATGGAGGCCCATTCTGGTGAGGATCAGTGGGAACCTGTTGCTGCTGACAATAGAAAAAGCAGCAAAGGTGATGAAGGTAGGGAAGTGGAGGCTGCTGAAAGCAGCAAAAGTGATGAAGGTGAATTGGCTACTGAAGGTGTTCATGCTGAATCTCCATGGCCTTTCCCCGCACCTGATGAGACACTTCTTCCTGATTTTGAAGTGGTAGCGAGGGGAAGGGTTGCCGAAGTGGTGGATAGAAAATTCCCGGACCTCTTCGATGCTCAGAAGGAGGCAGTGGTGCAGCTCCGTATGTATGCTATGATCAGGAGTGCCACTTGGCCTGAACTTGATGAGCTGAGCAAAGTCAACAGAATAAACACGCTGGCTGACGATGAAGCAGCTTTGTTTGATCACTTCCAGGTAAACTCCCTGAATAATGTAATTAAGATGGCTGACTTTGTCAGAACTGTAAGGAGGATTTATCCAGAAACTCCGACAGCTGAGCCTGAAAGGGAAGGTGTTGGAATGGAACTAACCATTGTTCCAGTTTCTGAAGGTCAGGAGGTGGAAATACCTCAGCAGATAGAGGTTCAGGAAGGAGAGAAGGAGAAGGAAGTTCTTGTGATTGCTGAGTCCGATCAGCAAGGTGCGACTGATGTGATCAGTGCACCGGCCGATGACGCACCCCTTGGACCTGGGGCTGCTGAGGCTTCAGGAGAGGGTTCACATGCTCTCGTTCGTGTTCCCTGTAAAAGGACTCAGAAGAAAGGGAAAGGGGTATGGCAGCGGGATCTGAAATCCGTCCGCCGCCAACTCACAACCTAAAATAAGAAAATCTATCGCTACAGTCGAACTGCTGGCCTGATCAATCAGCGATTGGGGGCAGTTAACCGGGATCACCACGAGATGGTCAAAGCTTTTGCCATTGCCGAGGATGTTCTTGTTCTGACTGGGACAAATCACTCAGTTCAGGTCGAAGCAGTATGTCAGCTAGCAAAGGAGACAGCTGAAAGCTGCAACAAGATGGTTGTAAGTCTGCGAGCTGAACAGGATGAAAAGATGAACAAATTCCTTGTTCAACAACTGAATGCAAAGGTTGATCAGTTGGTTGATGAGAAGCTTGCCAAGCTGAAAGCAGAGCTGAAGGCTGAATTACTGAGTGAGATGTCATAGCAAGAGAGGGAAGAAATCCGGCGGGCCCTGGACTCCAGGATGGGATATCTAGAGGGTAGGTTGAAGCTTGAGCACAATCAGGCTGTCAGGGGCCTCAGTGTCGATCTGAGAGGAATGGTAACTCAGATTGGGGAAATTCAGGGAAAGCAGCAGGAAATGAGCGATCAGTTCGGACTTTTGGCTGAGTCAGTTGAAGAAGTGGTTGGAAAAATAAATGATGATGATGCCAAAAAGGGGGAAGGAAGAAAGTAAATTGGCAAAGGAAAGAAGAAGATCTTCCCCCCTGAACTGAAAGCTCCGGAAGAAAGAGAACTAGATCAGTTGCTGCCACTGAAGCCCAAGGCACTGAATCTGAAGAATCTGGTCCGAAGAGGATGAAGCACTCGGAGGATTCTGCCCTGGCACCTCTTTTTGCTGAGCTAGAGGAGGGATTGCATCCTGGATCAACCACCCAGGCAAAGAAGCTGGTACTGACCGAGTCGGAGAAGCAAACAAAGTTGAAGGAGTTATCGCTGCTCAGTCAGATCCAGAGGCTGAAGGAATCCAACGAGTACCTGATTTGGCAGGTCCAGAAAAAGAAGTCTGTGCCTTCTGGATCCCGAAAGAAGACTCAGAGGAAATTGGTGGTGAATCCAGGTCAAGGACCTCCTCCACTTCAGTTTGTTGAAGATTTCATCCCTGTGGAGTTATTGGAGGTGTGGATTCCGATCCGGAATGGATGGGCGTATCTATTCTACGTGGTGGGGCTTTGGGACAACCTGATTGAAGAAAAAGACGTTATCCTCCACCACTGGATGGCGCAGGAGCATCCGGACCTTTGGGCTGAGATCATCAGGAATGCTGATATCGAAGGGGTCGAGATTGCTCCACCGGAATTCATCAAGTACCCTCCTTCACTCTATGGGAACTCCAAGCAACTAGATCGAAAGGCTATATCAGAAGAAATCGTCAGGATAGGACGTGTCTCCGGAACAGTTGGTAATCGGACTAGGATGAAGCAGATTCTGAGTCGAGTCTTAGAGATGTATGAGATCTCACTTGCTGAGTGGAATAAGGATCAGGATGAAGAATAGATCAGAAGTTAGTTGTTTAGGAAATATTGTAATAGCTTCAGGATACTTGTACTTTCAGATTTGTCAATGAAGTTATTTAATTTTCCTGAGTACAACTTCTTGTTGACTCCTGAATTTACTTTTCTGTATCCTTATCAAGAACTGTGCTAAACCATTCCTTGTTTCCATCTTATAGACTAAGTGCCTAGTTTGTAAGAAGGTACTGAACATATTTCACTGACTAAGTGAGTTGATTGTATAGATGGTTAGGAATTTGCTTAAGGGTTTTGGCATCATCAAAAAGGGGGAAATTGTTGGGACAATCTGAGTGTTTTGATTAGATCCCAAAACCCCTGATGAATTTGCCTAAGTACAGTTAGTCAGGATAGTCGTATTCAGGATAGTCAGGTTAGGGATTCAGTTCAGGGGGAACGTGTTGAAGACTGAAGAAGATTGGAGTCGACCCAATTATCTAAAGTCTGAAACGCAACTCGTCCTGAAGAAGTTCAGAGTCAGCCTTGTAGAAGATTGCCTGAACTGAAGTGAAGACCAATGACTTGATGGTCCATCCTGAAGACTATCCGGACGTCCCACTGACTTATGTTTCTACTGAGTATTCTAAGCTGCTCAGAACAGAACTTAGTCAGTGAAGGGCAAGTTTAAAATAACCTATCAGGCCAAGCTGAATGCTTGTAAGTCCTGACTTAGACCTTGGTTCAGTTTACCTGAATCATGTAAGTCCAAAGTAAAAAGGTTACACATGCCGGGCTGAATAACCTATTAGGCCAAGTTGAATGCTTGTAAGTCCTGACGTAGGCCTTGGTTCAGTTTACCTGAATCATGTAAGTCTAAAGCAAAAAGGTCATTTATGCTATGGGACAAGAGACAAAGAGAATGCCAGTAAGACTCCAATAAAGACAAACATTCAGGCTAAGTTATTAACAAGAGACTCAGAGTATTGAATGTATGAGGAAAGTACAAATGTCAGATGGTCAACTAGCCGTTGGAACGGAAAGCCAATCATCTTTCGACACGCATGTACGGAGTCTGCGAAGCATTTAAGGCGGCATTTAATGCGTCTCAGAGTTACAGGCAGCGGGACAAATATTGCCAGAATAAGCATGGCAATTAGGTCAATAGTACATCTAGCCTGCAACCACCCTAAAATAGGAAAGATTTGGGTAAATCTCCTCCAACGGATCTATTTTGAATCTTGCCTATAAATACAGAGAGCCTTGCACCCATTCAAGGCTAACGGGAAATTTCCAAGAGAAAGCTCTCAAGAATCCAAGCATTAAAAGCATACTATAAACAACACTCTGCAATTAAATTTCCCTAGAGTTGTAGTAGGATTCACTCTGTATTTGCTTAGATCGATAACTCTTATCTTTAGCATTGTGTTGTATTGCTAGAGCTATCTTAGTTGAAAACCAAGAATACCAAACCACTCAGGGTGTGAGATTGGTTGGTTAGAAGGACTGGGACTTGTAAAACGCCCAGGGGCCAGTTCCTAAGAGAGGAAGTTGGCTATTTGTGTCCCTTGGCACGTAAAAACCAAGTACCTATCCTCAGGGTTTTGAGGATAGCTTCCTGTTAAATCAGGCCGTGGACGTAGGAGTTGGTTATCTCCGAACCACGTTAAAAAGACCCTTGTGTGCTGATTTACTTTCGTGTTCAGGATCATAATTGTCATTCATATTAAACTGAACATACTGCATCATTTTAATATGCAGGCTGAATCAATCATCCTGAATCTGAATACTGTGCACCAGCCTTAACCACCTCTTACTAAGCAAACTCAGAGAAAATGTTTTCAAAAACTAAAACGAATAGAAACTAAGGGCTCACATTCCGCACGCACTCTAGCTTACTGAGATAGTAGCCCAACTGACTAGCTTCTGAGTAGTCAGTAGGATTGTTATCTCTACTGAGCTTCCGAGCACATTACTCACACTCAGCCTATCTGACTCACTACTGACTTGTCCCTGCTGCCCCTTCGAACTTTCAGTTTTACTGAGTATCTTCAGGATCTTCCTGACTGAGTGTGTAAGAGAATTTTTCTAAGTATTCAGAAAAATCTGACATCAGTGTATTCCACCCCCCATACACTAATTTTACTCGTTTCGGGACCAACAACCTGACTTATTGCAAAAGTCAGTAATAATGGAATTTATGAACTCAGTACCGTTATCAGATCTTATGTTGATGATAGATAGATCCTTTTCATTTGAGATCTTCCTGAGTAGCTCAGGTAGCCTGAGTTGATATCCTTTTTGCTGGACATGAAGATCACCCATGTGTATCTTGAGAAGTCATCAACTACCACCAGTGTATATTTGCTTCCATTGATGCTGGCTGGTGTGACAGGTCCAAAGAAGTCCATGTGTAGAAGTTGAAGTACCCTGTCAGTGGAGAGAGTTGTTTTGCTTTTGAATGAGGCTTTTATTTGCTTCCTTTCTTGGCAAGCTTTGCAAATGTGATCTTTGTTGAACACCTCATTTGGTATCCCTTCCACTAGGCTCAGTCTTGATATTTTGTTGAGGGTCTTGAAATTCAGATGATTGAGTCTTTTGTGCCATAGCTAAGTCAGGTCACTTGAGCTCTTGGCAATGAGACAGGTCTTTCATGGGCAAGATCTCCAATTTGCAAGATAAACATTTCCCTTACTAGACCCTGTTAGTAGTACCTGTGTATTTGATGCATTTCTTACACAGCACAGGTTGCTTGAAAACTCAACATTATATCCCTTATCACATAATTGGCTTATAGAGAGCAGGTTATGTTTTAGTCCACTGACATATGATACATTTGTTACCTGGACTGACCCTATCAACAGGGTACCATACCCTTCTGTGATTCTTTGGAGTTGTCACAAAAAGTGACCTGAGGACCTTTCTTATCCTTGTAGTTAGCCAGTAGACTTTGGTTGCCAGTCATATGCCTTGAGCACCCACTGTTCAGATACCAGTCATCTTGAGAATCCAATGTAACATGCACAAAAATCAGTTCTTAGGTACCCATTTTGTGTTGGGTCCTATTTGGTTAGCTGTACCTTTAGGGATCCAAATCTGCTTAACAGTCCTAGTTACTTTGGACTGGCTGATTTTTCACCCATAAATATCTACATAGACAGTGGACTCCTTAACTGCCTTAGGAGTTGACTGCCTATAAGTGTTAATTCTCTGTGGGACAGGTGGATTGATATATCTCCTGTTCCTAAAGGACTTTGGTGCAGCTGGCCTAAAGTGCTGTTGATAAGGAGGGATATAGCTCCTCTCATAGGACATATATGAGAGTGGTTCCCTGTAGTGAACCTTCTGTCAACTCCCCTGACAGAGGATTCAGGCCAGTTTGTCATTTGCCTAGATTGTCTCCTCGGAGAAGATCTAGGTTGAGGATAGGTGTACTGAACACTACTCCATTTGTTTCTAGAAGGTTTTCTTCTTTGATTATTCATGGAGTGTATTCTAGGAGATGTATAGGCTATTCTAGTCTTTTCAGTGGACCTACTTGGCACTATCACCTCCTCAGTAGGTTCAGCAGGCCTTTTGACTTTATCAAGCATCCTTCTGGGATTCTCAGAGGATCTTACAAATACTCTCTTGTTACTGCTAGTGGATGCAATGTTGAGAGGACCTTCTGAGGATGTACATGGGAAGAATCCTATCCCATGTCTGCTGTCTGAGCTATTTTGTAAACTTAGAATCTTTTCTATAGCAAGAGAGGGTTTGTTCAAAGATTCTAGCTTTCTCAGCATATGATCCTCAGATTTCTTCAGCAAATTTACGTTGCTGATAAGGGTTTTAACTTGGATGACTAGCTCATTATTTTCACCAGCTAGCCTGATCTAATCATTGGTCAGTCCCCTGATTAGTTCATCATTTTCACTGACCTGATTCTTGAGTGTTTCCACTTCATTTGTCAGGGCAATGGTTTGGGATGCTGAGGAAAGATCTGACTCAATCTCAGATTCAGCTAGCTTGACGTTTTCATTTGCTAGCATCCTATTTTCTTCCTCAAGAGTGAGGTATGCCTCTTGCAGCCTGGAGAAGTCAACCATCAATTGTTCCAAAGAGAACTGAAGGTTGAGGTCCCCTGCTGACTCTGAGCTGGGCTCGGGTGAGTGTACAATTAATTGACAAAGTTGGGATTGTACCTCAGGTTCATCAATGGCCATGAGGCATAGATGATCATCACTGCTATCAGTGAACATCTCCTCAGAGGAGCTTTCAATCTGCTCATCTTCTGCCACCATTGCTCTTCTTTCCAATCTCATGTTCCTCTTGGCCTGCCTTTCCTTTCTTTCCTTAGAACTCAGCTGAGGACAGTCATACTGGAAGTGGCCTGTCTTGTTGCACTGAAAGCATCTTTTGTCATCATCTTCAGCTTCTTCCTTGTCCTTCCTTCTAGATTCTGATTTTGAGGTGGATTCCTCACTTTTGTTATTTCTTTTGTATTATTTCTTAGGTTCCTTCTCATTCCTGGGAGTGAACCTGGACTTCCTCTCCTTGCTATCCTGATAATATCTCTTGTACTTGCCAAACCTCGAGTTCAGCTTCTCAAACCTTCTTGCTAGAAGGCCCATTTCTTCTTTCAGCTCAGCCTTGCTTTGGGATTTACAGGGCTTGTTGGCTTTCTTGATCTTGGCTGGTTCAGCTTCAGAACTGTTTGTCTTGAAGGCTACTCCTTTCTCAGATGAGGAAGGCTCTTCGGTAGATCTTTTCCTGTTGAGATCAAACCCATAGGCCTTAAGTTCTGAGAACACTTACTGCATAGACATGTTAGATAGATCCTTTGTGTTCTTGATCATCACAGAGTAAACATCCCACCTAAGTGAGAGTCCCGTGAGAATTTGAGAGCAACCTCCCTCTTGGAGTAAACTTTTCCAAGGGAGTTTATCTCATTCATGATGTCAGTGAACCTGCCATCAAGCTGATCAATGGTCTCATTTGATTCCATTGAGAACTGTTCATACTTTTGAATAGCTACTGACAATTTATTTTCTTTGATCTTGTCAATACCCTCACACAGGAGAGCCAAAGTATCCCATATCTCTTTTGCAGTTGTACAATGAACAACCCTTCCCATGACAGAGTCAGGAATGGTTGTGTACAATATGTTCATGGCTACAAAATTGAGACTATGTCTCTTTCTCTCATCAGCAGTGAAGTCATCTTCATCCTTAGGCCACTCTTCTCTAGGATAATTAATTTGAGCTTGTGGGATCCTACGATTAGCAGTCATAAAGACAAAGGGGCCTCTTGTGATTACCCTGAGCAGTTCATCATGCACACAGGCTAGGTGAGCCCTCATCCTTATCTTCCAGAATTCATAGCCTTCTACTGAAAACTGGGGTAGCTTGTGATGTGCTAGATGATTGAGAGGATTGGTTCCCATGTTTGAGTCTGAACTCCCAACTACATTGGTATGGGCTGCTCCTGTGGCTGTGTTCCCTGTGTTGATTGATCCTTCTGCTTGAGTAGACATCTTTTAAAAAAAACTTCAAGAAAGATTAGTCAGATCAGTTCAAATGACCACTAATGATATATCAAGGCAGTGGTTCTATGAACCCCGGCTCTGATACCATTTGTTGGTCCCAAATAGATAAAGACAAGTGTATGGGGGGGATACACCTGTAAGTACAGATTTTTCTAAGATCAGTTTTACAGCAGACTTTAAAATCACAGGCCACTTATAAGAAGATAAGTGGACTTAAAGGTCGCCTGATAAGTAGCCTGAGGATCTGATCAAGTTTGAATTGTGCAGCGGATTACTTTTAAAACACTTGAAGTTGTTAACTCACAAAAAAGCACAGGAGACAAAGGGATTTATAGTTGTTCGGAGTTAAACTCTCCTACATCCACTTTTCCTAATTTAACAGGAGAATTCCTTAACCACAGGAATTCCTTGTTTTAGAGTGCCAAGGTGCACTGATCAAGAATAGCTTTTCTTGATCCCTAGGATTGTCACTGAGTCATAGTCCTCTCTAGATTTCAGATTGAGACACCCCTCAGCTTACTTTCTCTCAACTCACAGCTTTGAACCTATTTCAGTTTAAGGGCTTGAGTTCTCCAACTAAGGTTGAGATAACTCTTTACAATGATAATCAGTATCTAGGTTGGGTTATCTCAGTAGGCTTCTAAGATATTTTAGTGTAAGCCTAAATACAAGATTGAGTTCTAAGCAATGTGAGCACTTGGGAAACTAGAGTGATTTCGAGTGCTTGAGTGTATGAGCTTTGGAGAGCTTTCAGATTATCAGTTGAGCTTGTTAGTTTCTCGTACTTAGCTTCTTCTTCAACTCTTGTATTTATAGACTTAAATTTGAAAGACTATCAGTTGGAGAGATAGTTTCAAATTTTAAGCTATTTTGGTGTTCCAACGTTCTTCAAGATTTTCCTCAGATTTTGGATGGTCAAATCTGTGAAAATGTAGCAGTCCAACGTTCTAAAGATCTTCTTCAGATTTTGGATGGTCAACTCTTAAGCATTAATGGTTGATAGCTCATTAAATGCCTGCTTAGAGTTAATGCAGCTGCCTTCGAAAATTGTGTCATCCTAGGTTGTTGGTTACTTCTGAACTTGGTACTGACATTTCAGTCTTTTGTGTCAGGTCCGTACATAGGTGGCAGCTTCTCATTGGTCTGTCTTAATTGTTCCTCAGTCCAGTTCTAACGGTTGCATTGAAGGCCTCTGTGTTTTCATCAGGTGACTAGGAACATTATCTTTGCTGCATTTAACACTTCATTTATGTGTTAGCTGCTTCCTTCATAAATGTTGAAAGCATTTAATGCATCAGGTTACTTATCTTCAGGGGAGTCCTTTCAGGTCAATTGGACTTAGTCTTCTGAGGTGCACTTCTCAGGAAGTGGGTGTATCTCCTAATCCTTCACCAGGCTAGTCTAAGATACATCAGGCTTAGTTTAAGATACATCAAGCTAGTTTAAAATACATCAGACTAGTTTCAACATTAGTAGCCTGTTTCATATTACCTTATATTCTAAGTGTTTTATCATAGCCTCCTAACATTTTAGGCTAGATTTCTAAGTCTCAGAGATACATTAACACATCAGGGGGTCTTTGGGATTTTATCAAAATATTCTATAAGTCATTTCCCAACAGAGATTAATTGATCCCCTACATGATTTCCTAAAAAAACTTCATGATCTACTAATCAATTGAGTTTGTCCCCTTGATTGATTGACCTTCGAATCTGGAAGTCTTCTAGTCGTTTGAATTATCCCTTGATTTACTCTGTATCTTCTGGGACACAAGCGAGACTACTTCAACTGTTCTGTTGCCTCAGCTGATATACCAGACTAGTCTGATATGCGAACCTCAGCTGATGTCAATAGACTTTATCTATTTTCTCAAGTCTTTGGTGGACATCATCTGGTCAGTCTATACCTCTGCTGGTATCTTGGACCTCGTCTAGTATCTTGGTCCTCATCTGATCTAGGTCTTAGTCTTGCTTGCAATAGGCTCCTCAGCTGGTCTTCAATCTTTAGCTGGTACTGGTCTACTGTGGGTCTTCTCCAGACGAGATTGATGTCTGCTGCTCAGATCTTCCGTCTTCTGGAATACGCTAAGTCTTCAAGGTCTTAGTTGGTCTTCTTCTCTATGGATACTCTGGGATCTTCAAGGCATCAGGGTTTGTTCCCCCTTACACTATACCTATCTAATCCTAGACTATACATCAACTGACTAACAGGTTCAACTGGTCCTATTACATGCTGAGTGGTTTATCATATCATAAAAACTTCTAAACAATAATATCCTAACACAGATCATCCCCAAACCTAGAAAGGAATGGAAAAGGGAGTACAAGAGATGGTCAAACCTTGACAATGTTGCAAAGAATATTTTTTTCACTCTTTAGATAAAATTATGTTCAGCAAGATAAAAAACTGCGGAAATGCAAAAGACATATGGGAAAAGTTGGAAATAATTTGTGAAGGTAATGATCAAATCAAGGAAAACAAACTCATGATTGCAGTTCTGAAAATTAAGAACTTTAAAATAAAATCAGGAGAAGTTCTTGATAAGTTTGAATCAAGATTCATTGAAATACTTAATGAGCTTGACTCACTTGGAAAAGAATACTCACAGAGAGAAATGAACATGAAAGTGATTGCCAAGATAGAATCAAAGTTTTGCCTGAAACCATGTTTGTCGAGCTATCAGTAGAGCTAGGACTTCTTGACCTAGGAGTAGAAGACTCAGGATGAGTTTCAGTTCAGTTTGCTCAACAAGTGATGTCAAGAAGAATGACTAACTCAGGATCAGGAGAATTTCAGAGAGAGGAATGACTTTCAGGGGGAACTGACCTCAGAAGAAAGATCTTGGGATCAGTGTGATAAGGTGTTAGGACTCAGAACTCAGGGCTTGTCACCCTAATCAATCACAAGTGGTATCAGTTAAATTACAATATTTGACTGACTGGTATGTTATCCTGATTCTTATTGCATCATCTCTGTGTGTCAGACATCACATCAATCACAGATTTTCGAACTTTAAATCCCAGCCATTCGTTTATTATTCAGTTATTAATTAATGCAATTATTTGAATTAAATAAGGATATACTCTGAATTGCATTTAATGTGACTGGGCGGGAACAATTTTCAATAATGTTTTTGAATAATTACTCTCAAAAAAAGAAAGGACACAATCGTCATGCATGCATATTTGCCCTTAATCTCAACTGTTGAATTTTAAGAGTTTTTCAACCTAAGCCATTCGATTAAAAGTGAATATTTTGTATATATAGGGAAGATCATAGTTTGTGCATCCTTTACGCACCCATATAATTTCAATCTATATCTCTATCTCTCTCTCTCTGTGCCACTAACCCTTTCTTAGAGCATTCATCAATGGCGTCTTCAGACAGACGATTCTTTGAAGCCTCCAAACTTTAAAAAACTCCATTGCTTTTAAACCGATTGCTGACACCTTCTCTGAGCTCCCTGATCTTAAACCAGTTTGCAAGTTTTGCCTCAAGACTAACATCCTAGACTGGGTAACGATGAAGCCTGCAAAACTCTACCCCTTTCTTATTACAGCCTTCTACCTCATGCTAAAACAGAACAAAGATGGTGAATGGGAGTCGACTATGCCTTTGAGTCTTTCCAAGAAGGTGGATGGGAAGACATTGATCCAGAGAAAGTGGATGGCGATCAACGTCAGGAACATGATCAGGTAGACATACAATCTTCCTCATCCAACCAAGGATCACCAGTTGCCTCTGCCCACAAACTTTGGTGTTGGGCACGAGCAGGATTTTCTGGATGCTATCCTGACTGAACCCACTCCGTTCAAGCTTAGGATCAACAAGCCCTGAATGTTTGTCCTTTTGTTCTCAGTAGGAGCGGTCGGAGGAACATCTCTCCTGAGGACCTTCTGTGGCTTCTTCTTCTTTCTTTCCCGATTTTTGGCATCATCAGAATTGAGCTGCTTGACAATGTCATTCAGGGTGATGCCATGTGAGTCAGCTTGGTCAGAGAACACCATGAGCTGCTTTCGGAAATCAGTAATCTAATCGCCTCTGACTGTGTTCTGAGACGAGAGTTGTTCGATCTGTTCCTTGACCAAGATCATTGTCCAGTTTCCCAACAAACTCCCACTTGAGGTTCGTCACAGCCTGATGCCATGTCCCCGCCTCCTTTCTCAGCTCAAAACCTAGATCCTTGACAGCCTCCTTGGATTCAATGGAAGCTTCTCTTCTGGCCAATTCCCTGACCTTGCCTTCAAAGCTTGCAAGCTTATCGTCGATCAGTTTGTTTAACCGCTCCTCCTGATCCTTGAGGGCTTCAGCACCTAAGTTCTTGCAGGCTGCAAGAGTCTACTCAGCCTGTCTGACAACTGTGGTAATCTCAACCCCATGGTCAGTTCCGATAGCTATCACGGACTCCTGCACATCCCTTTGCAGCTTTGTCATCTTGAGACGCATCAGATCGACGTAGACCTGAAACCTCCTCAGGCTGCCATCATGGTTGTTCAGCTTCCTATGTATGTTTGCATGTATGTACTCTGCTAAGTTCACCCATAGGCTCTTCACCTTCCCTCGTCTCTAGGCTTCAAAGGCTTCTTCAAGGCCAACCGCCCCAGTTGGCATATCATTGGCCTGTGCAGCCTTCTCTTAACTGGCACCGTGCTGAACCTCCACAGCAACCATATCATCCTTCCCTTTCTCATGCGCCTCCTCCGGAATTATCACCAGTTCCTTCACCGTTCCCTTAGGAACCTTCACCACAGCCTCCGGCTCAGCAACCTGCTTCTCCTCAGGACACCTGACGCGCACAGTCCGGACAAAGTTCTCCACTTTCAGAAGCTGCAAGAAATTGCAGATTCTGAAGGCATCGAACAATGCTAACTCCTCAGCCTTTAGGACTTCCCATCCTTTCATCTATTCCTCCTCCTCCTTCTCAGTGTCCGAGGGACCAAACAAAAGAGTTTTTAGGTCCTGTTCCTTAGATTGAGAAGGGATCTTCTCCTGAGCGGGTTCAGCCTGAGCTTCCCCCTGAGAAACAGCTTCCTCGGGCTCCTCCTGAGCCAACTCTCCTTCCAATGCCTTGACAGACTCGACGACTTCCATGACTTGGATATCTGTCACATCCTGCTCATACTGGAAGGCTGGTTCAACTGGATATACAGTGGATGCTTCTGGCTCCTCTTGAGCGACCTTCTGAGCACCTGCCTGCTCAGCGTCTTGAATAATTTCATCACGGTGTTCTTCAGCCGCAGGCTTAGCTTCCCTCTCTTAATCATCACCATGATCAGCTTCGACTACTTCTTCCACAAATTCTTCAACCTCCTCTTCATTAGACGGCTTATCCACCAGTATAGTCTGCTTCAAGGCTAGTTTTTGGGCCTGAGCCTTAGGGGCCTTCTTCTTCGCCGAGGATTCTGAAAGATCAGAAGGAGCAATGTGCTTGCTCTTCCTCTTGGGGACGGAGGGGTCCAGATGTTTCTACACATCTGTCTTGGACCTGAAGAGAGTGACCCTGGATGGGAGAATGATGAAATTCTCCTGATCCAGGTCCCCAAAAGAAAGTATCTGCAGCATCAGGGACAACCTTGTCCCAAAATAGAGGGCATTCTTGAAGAAGATTTTGCCATCCTTGCCAACTGAGATCTTCTTCCTTTCCTCAACTACCTACTGAATGAAGTACTCCTCCCATTCCACCGGCTGGTATTCCCTCACAGCCATCATCATCCCAATCTTGGGCTTGGAGATTTGTTTTGTTACACCAACAGTACCCATAATGCTCGGAATAATAATATCGAAGAGCAGCTTGTATGGGGGCTTCAAGAGGCTCTTGTTAATTTTTTATTTGTACATCGCCGGTTCGATCAAGATTTTGTCCAAGAACTTTTGCTCATTCCCAATTCCAAGCTCAATGGGGAGTGGCAACTTGCGAGCCTTGGTGGAGCAAGGAAGATTGTAGATGTTCCTGATCAGTCTCCTGAGACTGGTCCTTACTCACTTCCATTTTAAAACCTTCTTCCCACCAACTACCTTGGATCAACTCAATGAGATAATCGACTCCCACTCGTTGTCATTCTCAGCATTCAGTTTCAGTCTGAGGTAGAAGGCTGCAACCAGAACCGGGCATAGCTTCGTGGGCTTTAGGGTGACCCAATCGAAGATATTGGCATTGGTGATGATTTGGTGGACAGTTTTGATATCTTCATGGTCGGTTGAGAGATCTGCAAAAGGCTCGTATGTGATGAAGTCCTTTAGGAACTGAATATTGTCAAAGAACTCCTTAGGAGAAGATGCCATTGCAGAAAGCTGGAGAATAGGGTTAGTTACAGTGAGAGAGAGAGATATATATATAGATAGAGAATATATGAGTGAGTAAAGGGCACACATAATGTGATCTTCTCTATATATACCAAATATTTAGTTTAATCGGACGGTTTAGAATGAACAACTCTTAATATTCAACGGATGTGATCAAGGGCGTAAAATGCATGCACAACGACTGTGTCCTTTCAATTTTCGAGAGTAATTATTCAAAAACTTTATTGAAAACAGTTCTCGCCCATGCGCATTAAATTCGAGTCACAGTATGTCCGTATTTAATTCAAATAATTTGCATTAAATAATAACTGAATATTAAATGAATGGCTGGGATTTAAATTTCGAAACTCTTTGATTGATGTGACAACTGACACATACAGAGATGATGCAAGCAAATTCAGAACAACATACCAGTCTGTCAAATATAGTAATTTGACTGATACCACTTGTGTATGATCAGGATGACAAGTCCTGAGTTCTAAGTCCTGAATCCTTAACTTAGTAATCCGAAGATCCTTCTCCTGAGATCAGTTCCCCCTGAAGGCCATTCCTCTCTCTGAACTTCTCTGATCCTGAATTAATCATTCTTCCTGACACCACTTGTTTACATACTAAATTGAGATTCATACTGAATCTTCCACTCTTGGGTCAAGAAGTCCTAACTCTACTGACATCTCAACAAACCTGGTTTCAGGCAGAGCCTTAGTCAGGATGTCAGCCCTCTGCTTGTCAGTAGGGATCCTCTCCATCCTGATATCTTTCTTCTCAACATGATCACTTATAAAGTGATGCCTGACGTCCACATGTTTACACCTTGTGTGTAAGACTGGGTTCTGAGATATGGCTACAGCACTATTATTGTCACAGTAAATTGGGACTTCAGTGCCCATTACTTGGTGTCTCTCAGTTGTTGCTTCAACCAAAGGATTTGACCGCAACAACTGCCTGCCACCATATACTCAGCGACAGTAGTGGATGTTGCAACACTTGTTTGTGTTTAGAAAACCAAGAGATTAGTTTGCTCCCTATAAACTGACATGTTCCTGTCGTTGATTTCCTATCAATCCGATAGCCTCCGTAATCAGCATCAGAATACCCTATCAGTTCTAGGTTGTCATCAGAGGGATACCAAAGTCCTAAATTGACAGTACCTTTTAGGTATTTCAGAATCTTTCTGGCACTCTCTAGATAACTCTTCTTGGGATCTGACTGGTATCTTGCACAAACTCCAACTGCGTAAGTGGTATCAGGTCACCTTGCAGCCAGGTACAAAAAGATCCTATCAGTGCCTTATACTCAGTCTGGTCCACGGAGATCCCTTCCCTATCAGGATCCAGTTTCTCGTTAGTGTTGATCAGAATCCTTGAGACCATGCTGGACTGACAACCAAACTTTTGAATCAAATCTCTCATGTACTTAGACTGCTTGATAAAGATTCTGCAGTCTGATTGCCTGACTTATAGACCTACGAAGAAGTTCATCTCCCCCATCATGGATATCTCGAATGTACCCGTCATCAGCTTGGAGAATTTCTCACAAAGCTTCAGGTTTGGTGTTCCAAATATAATGTCATCGACATCTATCTGAACCAAGAGAATATCCTCACCTTCAGTGATTCTGAATAGAGTTCTATCCACTGTTCCTTTCATGAAACTGTGGTCTATCACAAATTGGGAAAGAGTATCATACCAAGCTCTGGGAGCTTGTTTCAGTCCATAGAGTGCTTTCTTCAGGTGATAGATCTTATCACCAACTTCGAATCCAGGAGGCTGCTCCACATAAACCTCCTCATTAAGTACACAATTCAGAAAAACACTCTTCCCATCCATCTGATACACTTTGAACTTCTTAAATGTTGCATATGCCAAAAACAGCCTGATTGCTTCCAAACTTGCGATCAGAGCGAAGGTCTCATCATATTTGATCCCTCCGGCCTGAGAGTAACCCTTTGCCACCAGCGTAGACTTTTTCAGACTACAACAGTCTTCTCATCCCTCTTGTTCTTGAAGACCCACTTTGTGCTAATAACATGTTGATGCCTAGATCTCTCCACTAACTCCCAAACCTGATTCCACTCAAACTGATTGAGCTTGTTCTATGTTCTTAGGCTCCTGATCAGACAGGAAGCAACAAAACATAGCACTCTCGCCATGGAACAACCTTGTCCTGACTCCCTCATTGATATCTCCAATGATATCAGCTAGTGAGTGATTTGATAGCAATGTCCTTCGGCTTAGAGCAACACTTGGAGCAGCTCTTGAAGTTCCCTCGCCAGTTCCTGAAATGTTTGTATCTAGCACAGGTAACGAAGAAGAGCGAACAAGAAAATGGGAGACTGAGTCATTTCTTGAGGTTTGCCCAATGTCAAGGACATTGATTCCCCCTACAAAGTTAGTCTCAGTAGCTGTCTTAGGTGCAGAAGCATCATCATCGATAGTCCTTACCTCAGGTTGAGTCTCTGCCTTCGTCTGAGACTCAACATTCTCCGAGGTGGTGGACTTCTTGTGGGTTGGCCTGAGATCCATCCTGATCATTGTCATCATCATCCCATCCAATGGGAACATACACAAGTTTGACCTTGAATTCAAGATTCTTTTTCAGGCTCAGTTGTGTCATCCTCTTGGTGACCCCCTCAGTGTCAGGACTAGGAACCTGCTTCCTATGCATTGATGCAGACTCATCAAACACAACATGAGGTGTTTCCTCCACAGTAAGGGTCCGACAGTTGTAGACTCTGAAGGCTTTGCTAACTGAGGAATATCCTAAGAATATCCCCTCTTTGGACTTGCTATCAAAGGCTTTCAACTGGTCTTTCCCGTTGTTTAAAATGAAACACTTACACCCAAAGATATGGAAATAAGAGATATGAGGCTTCCTCTTGTTCCACATTTCATAAGGTGTCTGAGCATATTGTTTGTTCATCATAGATCGGATCTGAGTGTAACACGCAGTATTGATCTCCTCAGCCGAGTACTTCTTGGGCAGTCCTAACTCATCCACCATGGTTCTGGTAGCTTCCTTCAGGATCTGATTCATTCTCTCAGCTACTTCGTTCTGCTGTGGACTCCTAGTTGTAGAAGTCTCATGAGCAATGCCATTGTCGGTATAAAAATCAGTTATATAAGAGTTGATAAATTCTGTTCCCCGATCTGATCTAATCCTAACAATGCTCTGACCCTGTTCAGTACTCAGTTTCCTGAGTAACTCTGGAAGCCTCACCTGAGTCCCATTCTTGTTCAGCAAGAAAATAACCCATGTGTACCTAGAATAATCATCAATAACAACAAGGGCATATTTCCTACATTGATGTTGACCGGAGAGATTGGACCAAACTGATCCATGTGTAGGAGCTGAAGTACTCTGTCAGTTGAGAAGGCATTCTTTTCTTTGAATGAAGCTTTTGTTTGCTTTCCCTCCTGACATGCCCCGCACACATGGTCCTTGCTAAAAACTTCATTGGGAAGACCTTCTACAAGAGAAAGTCGAGAAATCTTGTTAATAATCTGAAGTTTAAGTGGCTCAGGCATTTATGCCAAAGCCACCTGAGTTCAGCAGAACTCTTAGCAAGTAAGCAGGTCTCAGGAGTGCAGTTCTTAAAGTCAGCAAAATATATGTTGCCTCTCCTTACACCTTTAACAAGAACCTGCAGTGTAGATATATCTTTCACAAGGCATATATTCAATGTAAACTATACACTATATCCACAGTCACAAAACTGACTAACAGATAGCAGGTTATGCCTAAGACCCTCAACATAGGACATATTAAGCACTCAGACTGAGCCGATAACAAGAGTACCAAACCATCTAGTGAACCCCTTAGAGTTATCACCAAAGGTAACTTGCGGGCCTTCCTGAGTAATGTAATCTTGAAGGAGATCACAAAAATCAGTCATGTGCCTCGAACATCCTGAGTTCAAGTACCAGTTACCCTTCTTTGGATTCTCGTTCTTCTTCTTCTTGCAGCACCCAGCAACCTTAAAAGGATCAGGCTTCAGGTACCCATCTTGTATTGGGTCCTATGTTGTCAGTCATACCCTTCGGAATCCAAATCTATCTTACTACACTGATAGCATCAAAGATACAAATTTGTCTTTCTGAAACATCTACATACATTGTTTTCTTCTTCCTTGGTGTCTTGGAAGTCGAGGGTGCATGGGTGTCAGCTTGAGTTGCAGAGGCCCTGGATTTCTTCTTGGGGGCTGGCCTCTGGTTCCTCTTTGCCTTGGGTGCAGTGGACCTGGCCAGACCTCTAGGCACATGAGGTCTGGTTTGAGCTTTATCGGAATTAGGATTCCGTTGCCCTTCAGGAGCCACCCAATTTGTCCTTCTCCTGACAGGATTAGGACGCTCCTGATGGGTCCTGCACCCCGTCTGAGGCTTCTGGACCTGAGTGTCCTTTGTCTTGGCCTGAGGCTTCTTCTGGCTTGAATTCCCTCTATCCTGAGTATTCCTCGGCTGAGCCTGAGGTTCAGTCGGGGCAGAGTTCCTTCTTGAATTCCCTTGGTCCTGAGTATTCTTAGCCTGAACTTGAGAAGTACTCGGAGCTGAGCAACCTTAGGCTGAGCCTTAGATGTGCTCGGAGCAGAGTTCCTCTAGGCCCGATTCTTCCTAGGCTTAGCCTTAGGCTTACTCTCATCCTTCTTCCTCGGTGCCTGATGAGGTTCTTGGGCCTTTTCCTTAGGTTTTAGCCTAGGTACCTCAGCCAGTTGCCTAACGGGTTCAGTGGGCTCTTTATCCTTCCCAGAGCTACTATTCTGATGAGCAATACCCTTGTCTTTGTCATCAGATCGGGCAGGGACAAACTCCCTTTCGGAGTTACTGCCTGAAGCACCTCCGTTTTGGTCCTGAGATTTCTCTGGGTTGAGACCCAACCCTACTTTAGTACCGTCAATCCGCTGGAAGATCATGGTTAACCTTTCAACCACTTGGGTTGATTGGTATAATATCTTCAGCTGATAGTTGAGGTACGCATTCTCCTTTCTCAGGGACTCAATTTCAGTGGTGTATGGTTGCAGAAAGCTCTGATGAGTGAGGAACTCAGTCTCACACTCATTCTTGCAAGCTTTATGCTCAGCATTGAGACGAGCAACCAACTCAGCAGTATGCTCTTATGAAATGCAATTTCCTCAATATCACAAGTTATAGTCAGGGTAGCAATGAGAGCTCTTAATCGTTCGGCTTCATTTTGAACTCCCTCAAGCTCATTACGAGTGTTCAGGAGTTGTTCATGTAGTTTCACCGACATTAGTGCATCATCAGTGTCTCTAACCTCGACCATCTCAGTGAATCGAGTATTTTTAGCACTCAGTTGTGCATTTACCTCCACTGTGTGAGTATGGGTCTCCCGCAACCTTGAGAAATTGGCCATCAATTGCTCTAAAGCAAACTGAAGGTCGAGATCCCTTGCTGAGTCTGAGCTAAGCTCAGGTGCGTGATAAGGAGAAGTGGCAGAAGAACATACCTCATCATCTGCCATCAAACAGATGTCATCATAATCCTCACAGGAGAAAAGATCAGAGGAAGGGGTGCTAGGCCATATATATCCAAAGATTCTTCAGGAAGCATAGTTCTCCGATCTGACGCCCTCAAATCTCTCTTTGATCTCCGATATTCTCTATGTCGAGCACTGAGCTCCGAAAAGTCATACTGATAGTGCCCGGTCTTCGTGCAGTGATAGCACATATCTGCATCACTAACACCCGATTTATCAGCATATTTCTTACCTTCAGGTTCCCTCCGGCTCCCTGAACTTCTCTCTTATCTGGAGCTGGATCTTCTGAGATCTTGTTCATCTCTCCTTCCAAAGCTTCTTTCTTCTCTTTGGCGCTCAGGCTTGTCATGCTCTCTCCTTGAGTCTGAGCCCCTCCTCTCTTCCCTCTGGGGGCTAGATCTCTTGGGGCTGGAGTATCTCCTCCTGTCCCTGGAATCAGTATAAAATCTCTTATACCTGCCCAAATGTGAGTTGAGCTTCTCGAACCTCCGGGCCATCAGGTTGTACTCCTCGGTAAGCTCATCTCTGCTCATCTCCTTCAGGGATCTGGATCCAGCCTCAGGCTTAGGAGTGGCTTTAAGAGCTATGTTTTTTTCCTTCTCAGGCATCCTCAGTTCACTTGTGTCCTCACTGACCTCATTCTTCTTCTTCTTCTTCTTATCGAGGTCGAATCTAGAACCTTCAGCTCAGAGAAGAGATGAGTGTGAGAGACACTTGTAAGATCCTGAGTGTTTTTTAACATGATAACACCAGTATCCCATCTTTCAAGGAGACAGTTCAGGATTTTTTAGGACACCTCCCTCTTGGGGACCACCTTCTCAAGGGTTTCCAGCTCGTTCATCAGTTTGATGAAATTAGACTCCATCTGGTCAATCGACTCTCCCTCCAGCATCCTGAAGATTTCAACACTTCCTGATCGCCAAATCTCTCTTGTTCTCTTTGATCTTTTCAGATCCTTCACTCATCTCTGCCAAAGTATCCCAAATCTCTTTGGCAGTATTCAGATGCATCAGCCGTACTGAATCATCATATGGAACAGTGTGGATTATAATGTTCTTGCCAACATTATCTTGTCCGATTTGCTTAATCTAGTCAGATGTAAGCACAGACCTCTCCACAGGCTCATCTCCTGGCTGAGGAAATGGTACACCTCCAAAAATAGGTCAGGTGGTTGATCGGTTGGTCATGAACTTGATAGGTCCTTCCTCGATCACCCTGTACTTCTAATCATGAATGGAGTAGAGATGGGCAAGAACCCTGAACTTCTAATAATCATAGTTAATCATAGAGAACTCAGGAAAATTGCCTTCAAGCCACTTAGAAGAAGATGTCATGATATGCAGTTTTCAGAAACAAGATCTAGTTCAGGTAGACCACCAAAAGTTTCACCTCCTGAAACTGTTGGTACTCAAAGTTGGTTGTCTTTTGAATTACTGCTCTGATACCACTTGTTGGTCCCAAAACGAGTATAATCAGTGTTTGAGGGGGAATACACTGATATCAAATTTTCCAAACTTTAGGAAAATACTCTTACAAAACTCAGTCAGGAAGATCCTGATGGTTCTCACTGATCTGATGGTCTCAGGGACAGTAGGGACTGATCGGTCAGGTGATAGATAGGCTGAGTTTTGAGTTTCGTGCTCTCGGAAGCTCAATAGAGAAAACCCACCTACTGACTGCTTAAGCAGCTAGTCAGTTGGATAGCTATCTTAGTAAGCTAGAGTTATGTGCGGAAGTGAGCCCTTACGTTCTACTCATTTTTATGTCCTGAAAACTGTTTTCTATTTTGTTTAGAAGTAGTTGTTAAGGTTGGTGCACAAGTTAATGCTCAGGAGAATTGATTTCTCCTGAAGTTGTAAAACGATGTTGAATGTTCAGTTTATAATGATGACAGTTTATGATCCTGAACAATAAAGTAAATCGGCACAAAGGGGGTGTTTTTAACGTGGTTCGGAGATAACCAACTCTTACGTCCACGACCTGATTTAACAGGAAGCAATCCTCTCCACTAAGGATTGGTGCTTGTTTTTAACGTGCCAAGATGCACAAATAGCATCCTTTCTCTCTAAGGAACTCGACCCTTGGGCTTTTTACAAGTCCCAGTCCTTCCCACCAACCTTCTCAAACACTGAGGGGTTTGGCTTTCTGGGTTCCTTACTAACAAAATAAAGTTAAGGATAAGTATTATCACTTTAAGCAAAATACAGATTTGATTCCTACTACAACACAAGGGAAATTTAAATTGCAGAGTGTTGTTTGAAGTTTTCTTTGAGCACATGCATTCTGGAGATTTTCAATCGCTTGGAAATTTCCAGTTGCCTTGAATAGGTACAAGGTCTTCTGTATTTATAGGAAGATTCAAAATAGATCTGTTGGAGGAGATCTTTTCGAATCTTCCTATTTTAGGCAGTGTTCTAAAAGTCGCTAGTCGCTAGTCGGTCGGACCACTAGGGTCTAGCGACTAGAGGGACTAGTCGGGGACTAGTCGGGGACTAGTCGGAAACTCCTAAACGGTAAATATAATTAATTATTTAATAAATTAATAATATATTATGTATAAAATAATAATAAACTTTTTTTTAATATTTTTTAAATTAATAAAATTATAATGGCCCACTAATAAGTAATATATAAATGGGAAAGTTGGGCCAAAAGCCCATGAGACCATGACTATATCTAAACCTAAAATTTCAGAAACCCACTTATCCACACTGTACCATCTATTATACTCTTGTTCTCTTCCTCGGTCATTACCACGGATTTTCAGCGGCTGCCTCCTCCACCTCAACCGCCATCTCCTCCCACGCCGACCACGCCTGTGCGCTACATCAGACAAAGTCGCCCTCCTCCCACGCCTGCGCCGCCCACGCTTGCGCCGCCCACGCCTGTGCGCTACACCGGTCATCTGTTCACCGAAGAAGACAGCAGCACCGCCGGAAAAGCTCACCAATCGACGCCGGAGAAGACATCTGGACGTGTAAGTCGCTGACTTGGCGCCTAGACCCGACTAGTCGGCGTCTAGGCACCGACTAAAGAACCGAATGTTTTTTCTTACCGATTTGGGGTTTATCGGTAGTCGCCGACTAGTCGGCCGACTAGGCCATTTTTTAGAACACTGATTTTAGGTAGGTGTAGGCAGGCTTATACTTGGTTGACCTTTCCTAATGCTTAAAGAAGAAACTTTGCGGTTGCCACCTGTAGATCTGAAGAATAATAAATGTTGTGCAGACTCTGTACATGTGTTGTCGGCATCTGATTGGCACTCCATTAAATGGCTAGTTCTTGAAGTGACTTCGTCCTTCCTCGTACATTTAAAACTCTGAGTGTCTTGCACTTTACTCAGGTCAAATGTTTGTCTTATCCAGAGTTGCTGACATTCCTTTTGTCCTCAGATGTTAACATAAATGTTAACTCCCACTTCTTCAGTAGGCTTTTCATCGGGGCCTTATGAGCGTCAGTAGATGAACGCTCAGCGTGACTACTCAGGTTACTTCCGCCTTCACTGAGTGAGTCCTGGCCAGAACATGCTTAGGGTACTCAGTTGGAACATCATCAGTGGGATTTCTCAAGATCATCTTCGACGGGCTTCGGGATGAACTTCAGGTTCTTCAGGGATCAGCTTCAGGGTCAAGTGTCTTCAAGACGAACTCCGACCTTCAGTATATAACACCTTCTAGACTTGGGATCTTTGGGATGTCTCCATCAATCTTCAATCTTCAATGTGTTCCCCCTGAGCTGATTACCTGTGAATATAAAACATATTCTAACCTGACTAATCCTGACTAACTATACTTAGGCAATTCATAAGGGGTTTTGGGATCTGAATCAAAACACTCAGATTGTATCCCAATATTTGAGTGATAATATATAGATTTAAGTGGATTGTAATGTGTGATTTATATTTCTGTGTTCCATAAAATGAGCATATGAGCTTTGTATTTGGTGTGGAATAAGCCTGTGAGCTTTATATGTGTTGTAAAAGGAGTCTGTGAGCTCCAAAGTTGATGTGGACTGAACCTGTGAGTTCAATAATCTGGTGAATTTTGTAAAGTGTCATTGATTGAACGAGCATCATGCATATCATGCATTAACATGTGAAAGTTTTCTAAATTGGTGTGATTGGCCACTGATTATGCATCGATTGTGGAAGGGGCGACATGGGAAAGAGCGGCCTAGGAAAACCTAGTGTAGGCTACCTAGCGTGGGCCAACCTCTATATACTTTGATGTGTTTATGTTTATAGAGGGGACCTTTGAACGGGTGGGGGGTCAAGTTTGGTGATGGACCTCGCTAAGCTGTAGTGGGATGATCTTCGCCGTGTGATTTGACGGGGAGGGATATTTCCTGGTGGACATAAGGGACGATGAGGGGGACCCTTGTTGGGCCACAGGAGGGTGGTCCTCACGTTACGTTATACTTATAGTGCCCACTTGATTATATATACATTTATTAGAGCTGTGTGCTCGTGCCTGTGCATAACAGTGTGTCAGGGGCCCTTGATAAGTATTTTAGAAATAAATTGATATTTTCAAATGAGAGCACATTGTGCATGTGAAGGATTTTTTAGAGAAACTTCACATCATGCATAATTTCTACTTACTGAGATTTATAAATCTCACGTAGTTTATGTGTTATAGGTAATCCTGACGATATGTGATGAGGTGATCAAACTGAAATAGTTGTGGCACTCTTGCAGGCTTTTTGAGTTGCGGTGTACATAGATGACGACCTGCGGGCAGGATTGCGGCTTGTTTTTCTTCCGTTGTAGTATATTGTGTTTATTTTAAGCATGTATTGTATCATATTGTAAAATTATGGGTTCTGTTGTATGATTTTGAAGGTGGCGTAGTTTTCTTGTATGGTTTGAAACTACTTTTGTGAATGTAAACATGTTGTTGGGTTTGATATAGTGTTATGTTGTAAATTGAAAAAAATTATAGCCAATTTTCAGGTTTTGTCTTACTTATATTTGTGTTTAATTGGTATGAATGAGTGTGGTCGTGTCATATTCTACTATCATTTTTCTAATATTACAAGCGACCATCAAATAAAAAAGAAAATATAAATATATGGAAATAATTCATAAATTACTAATACTAATTTGTTTATTAAATTTGATTCTCAAAATCTTCATATAATATCTAAGATCATTACAGAGATCTCATCTCCATCAAATAACAAAGAAAGTAAAGAAGATAAAAATGTATGAAAATAAATTATAAAGAAACTTATATTCTATTATAGTTAATTTTTTAAATCTTTGTAAACAATCTTGTTAGACCTTATTTTGAGTTGATTTTCATGATAGAAAAATATAGGTATATATTTGTATAAACTAATTTTTCAGGATTAAATTGAAGAACTATGGAAATTACAGTTTTCTACAACTGTAAAGTTGATCAATTTACAGCTGGACAAGACTTTATAGCTGTAAGGTTATTCCTACAGTTGAAAACTGAAGATTGCAGGAGTAAAGGCTACAGGAGTAAAGAAAACCCTACAACCATTGAAGACCGTTGAAGAAGTTAAGTACAAGTTCAACAAATCAAGAGATTAACAGGACTCTTATAACTCAGAGTAGTGAAGCAATATTTGCACTCACTAAGGAGTATTTAAGGATGAATTTATTTTAAAGTCTGAAGGATTATTAAAGATAAATTAAAGCTAAACTCAGACTTGAGGATGAGAACAAATAGTACAACTAGTACTATTCCGTGTGATGGAAGAGGACGACTTCACACATGTGGAGGCTTATAGAGACAAAGATGAGCCTTATCCAGAATTTAAATTCTTGAATTTCTAACAGATAAGACACACCTCTTCCACTATAAATAGAGGAGGAATTCAGAGGAAACAACAACAACAACCTGAGTAATTCAAGCATTCATACTAAGTATGTTTACATCCAAAAAACTTTTAGAGAACTTTCTTTATATATCTTTTCTTTGTGATTCATAGGATAGTTGGATAGGATTTCTTAGAAAGAATCACACTTCAGTTGTTGTTCCCTCACAAATTTTTATTTTGAAATATCTACTTTGTGTAGATTACTCTTGGTGTGGTATTTAGGCTCTTAGTGAGTCTGTGTATTTTGAGTGAATAGGATAAGTATTTTACTTGTTCTTAGATTAGAGATCTTTGTGAGATCTAGTTCTGAGGGGGAAATACTTGTAAAGTGATATTAGTGATCGATTCTTAGTAAATTTGGCACCTAAGTTGTGTAACAGTGGATTTAGGATGTCTTATTCATAGACTCTGAACCACTATAAATAATGTTGTCTCATTTACTTGTTTACTGTTTAAAACAAGTTTTTATATAATAATTTTCATTATTTAAAATTACTTAAAAATATTTTTTTAGTGACACATTTTGTTTACTTAAAATAAATTATTGAATAAAAAAAAAACATAATTATAAAATCGCATTTAGAAGTCATAATATAATTGCCAATATATTGCATAAGCTGATAAAAACAAAATAAATAAATTAGAGTAAATTAAAAAATAGTTCACAAAATTGACATTAACTACAAATTAGTTCTATGCAAAAAAAAAATATATATATATGCTTTTGTGCAGCAAAAATTTTATACTTCTGTTCAAATATTATGAATCAAATTGTAAATATAGTCACTTTTTAAATCAATATGTAACTGTCCCAATAATTTGTTCCAATTAATTATTAAAGACAACAACAAAAATCTATATAAACAATGATTTACACTAATAATATATATTTTTATAACTTTTTAATCAATCAACACAAATAATGTAGAAATAAAATGAGAATAATCGGCTTAAAAATTATAAACTTTGATTAAATTTAGTATAAACATTTTCTCCTCTAAAGCGCCCTCGCTAGACTGATGTCAAATTCCAATAGTAACATAATAGATTATAGCACAACACTTCGCAATAAAAAAATAGATAATTAAGAGAAGTATACAACAATTGATAATGTTCAATTATCAAATAACTTTATAAAATATATATATATATATATATAGAGTAGCACTTGCGTAGAAATTTCTACCATAAAAATTTCTAAATATAGATAAAATTAAAAATAAAGCCCACGCGCGCCTACTTTGTGTGAGTAGTGTTCTCCTTCCCACCTCGCGTACCAATTTCCCCTGTACAATACACATCTGTTACATTATTCCCCACCCCACCTAACTAATTTTCCCAGCCCCCCCCCCCCCCCCCCCCCCACACGCCAATTACTTTCTTTTTTAAGTTTTTATTTTAGTTTTTTATTTTTTTTTAAATTATTATGTTGATTAAAAAATATTAATTTAATATTGTGTCACAAATAAATATTTATACATATAGTAACACAGATTTAATATTATAATAACACACATTTGCTCTAATAGTAATACACATTTGTCTCAAAGTTTGTGTTGCTATATAGACAAATATGTGTTACTATAAGGAGAAAATATATTTTTATGAGAATAAGTATATGTTGTTTAATTTATTCATCATCCATTTTAATTTAGCTATATTGCTTCATGTAATATATATGTTATTATATGAAAGAAATAATTATTTCTATAAAAATAAATAAATATTTGTAAATAATCAATATTTATTTTTATAGTAACACATTTTGCTCTTCATTATGTGTAAAATTATTTATTCTATAAAAATAAATTAATATATGTAAAATAACAATATTTTATAATATAGTAACACACATTTGCTCTAATAGTAACACACGTTTGTCTTCCAGTTTGTGTTACTATATGGGCAAATATTTGTTACTATATGACAAAATATATTTTTATGAGAATAAATATGTGTTTCTTAATTTATTCATCATCCCTTTAAATCTAAGTATATTGTTGCATGTAATACATATGATATTATATGAAAAGATAATTATTTCTATAAAAATAAATAAATATTTGTGAATAAACAATATATGTTCTTATAGTAACACACATTTTGCTCTTGCATTATGTGAAAATTATTTATTTTATAAAAATAAATTAATATTTGTAAAACAACAACATTTTATAAGATAGTAACACACATTTATTCTAATAGTAACACATATTTGATCTCCAGTTTGTGTTACTATATGGGTAAATATGTGTTACTATATGAGCAAATGAGTGTTACTATAAGGATAAAATATATTTTTATAAGAATAAATATGTGTTTTTAATTTAATCATCATCCCTTTAAATTTATGCAAATTGATTCATGTAATAATACATTTTTTTACAATTTTATATGTTTTTTATATGAAAAAATAATTATTTCTTTAAATAAATAAATAATAATGAAAAAACTAATATTTTTTCTTATATTAATACACATTTCTCTTACATTTGATGAAAAAAATTTATTTTATACAAATAAATAAATATATATAAAATAACAATATTTAGTATGAAAAGTAACATACATTTCTATATAATAACATAAATTGATAACAAATTTTTAAATTTATAATATTATATTATTTGATTTTTTATACACACAATGTTGTACAAGTATAAACTGAATTAGCAGCACAACTTCTTTGTCCAACTCATTAAAGTCAAATTATAAATTAAGAGGGGTAACCTCCTGGGCACATGTATTGGGTATGTGCACTTTAGTTGGTTTTGTTGGTTATGCGCATGACCTGCGCGCGTGAATTAATTTATTTGTTTATTCTATTTTTAAAAATTTTTACTGTAGAAATTTCTATATAAGCTTTTGTCATATATATATATATATATATCATTTTGATCATGCAATATATATTAAACTAATGGATTTGTATTTTTTTTTTTATAAATTCATTCTAAGCACAAAAGTTAACTTCAAATGATACATATCTTTATTTTTATATTACATAAGGACGAAATTATGAAATCAACCAAAATTTTCTACTTCAGAATTTCTCTATTCTCATTAATTCTGACATAAATAATTAATCTCAACTTTATATTTTAAGTATTTTAATCTTGACCCTAAATATTTAAATTTTATAATTATATACGTCTTATATAGATCTTATAAAGGAAAAATTATAAGATGATTCACAAAATCGATACTAATTACAAATTGGTTCGGTGCAGAAAAAATAAATATGCTTATGTGCAGGAAAAAATATATTGATGTGCAAATATTATGAATCAATTTATAAATATAGTCACTCTTTTGAACCAATATACAAATGTCCCTCTTATAAATATATTCATAACATCAAATTTTATATCTAATTCTTTTTAATCTCAACCATTCAGCTTAATTTCTATATTTCAATAAAATTTAATTCTGCAGACGTTATTATAATTATAATCTTTTCACCTTGTTCTTTCCTTAGTCTCTTGATTCTTCTTATTTATTTTTTGACTTCTGAATTGGTTTTTAATCCTTTAATGTTCTTTTTTTGTAAATTTTTAATATTTTGATGTTCAAATTGTTGATTTATCTTTTTATATTTGAATGTTATATGTATTCTTATTTTATATTTAATAATTTGGTGAGGTAATTTTAGTTATTGGATACAATATGTGATTAAGAATGTCAAAGGTTTGCTAAATCACATGAAGATTATTGAAAATAGTTTGCTCATATTCATTGAAAAAATTAACCATACAATTAAAGATTATAAACTTTGTGCTACAAGAGATATCTTATTTTTTAATTTATGTTAGTGAATTTTATAATTTTTTTATTTTATTGTAATTTTCTATTTTTCTACATTTAAACAAAGCATATTAACATTTAAATCTCTCTTTTCTAAATAATTTTATATGTATATAATTATATATACATATATAATTTTATTAATTTTTGAATTTATTTGAATAATTTTAGGGATAAATAGTTCTGATTTGAATTATCATACTAACTTGATAAAATTTTAGAAAATAAATATTTTTGTAATATTATTTGTCATGGAAACAATAGAACATGCTTGACTCAAATATCTTTAATCTAATATTCAATTTTGCGTAATATAATTTTTTTATAATTTAATTCTCGAATCTTATCATTATATATATCTCAAACATATATTTAGTATGTTATATAATATAAACTATTTGCTTAGAATAAAATGAAATAAAAAAAAAAAAGACATGGACAAAAATGTCCAAAAATTATTCTCAACTACTATTCATTTTATATAGATTATAAATTTATATTTCACCTATGATATTATTTAGATTATTATTTCTTTCATCCTATATAAAGGTCCACCTAATTCAAAAGCATACAGAGTATTTTTCTATCTTCTCCAACAAATTTGTTGATTCAATTGGAAGAACAACTTACAATGGCTTCCACCGAGTTGATTGTTTCTTTAATTCTTGTACTAGCTGTTCTCGATTGATTCTCTCTCTTTTTCATATATACGACAAAATATTTGACCCTTAATTCTTTATACATATTGATATTCATAACCGTGATAATTTACATGCATAATAATGATAGTTGAAATACCTAATTCAC
>JAPKLY010000293.1:123186-154798 GCA_026898435.1 Prunella vulgaris
ATGATGATTGCAAGAAAGCTTTAGTTTGAATAGATACTCAACCCGCATGTTCAAATGGCAAATGTCAGTGCGTCAACACACTTGATAACAATATTGGTGTACCTATTCATGCTAGTAATAATGTCGATCATAATCTTATAGCTCATAACACAAATTAGTGTAATTGTTTTATAATTTAAATTTTCACTAAAATTAAAATAATTATTCTCATTACATCAAAGTTTGTTATGAAAAATCTCTTTTTAATTTCTAGTTCTCAAGTATTGAACTATATTAAATAATGTCACTATAATTGGTATCACTCATGTGAGCACTAGCTGTACCATGTAATTGGATACATGGATGAAATATGTACACTAACTTAATTGAAATATACAAATAAATATAAACCGAAATATATATAAATTTTGAGGATAAATATGATTGAAAACGTGCAATAAATTGAACAAATTAATATAATTGGAAAGTGACAGTAATGAACCTGAGATCCATACACACTTATAAGGATTGTTAAATTTTTTTCATGGGTAAATATATAATATATTATATAAGTTCTTCATATACAACAATTCAAATCTATAACCTCTCCATTTCATTATTGTTCGTACCCAAAAATAGACATTATTTTCAACTAAAGATATAATGTGTAGGGTGTTGAGAGATAATTTTGTAGTTTTTATTTATATAATAAATATTTGGTGGGATTGGGAGTACGCATGGGTCCTTTAAACAATTACATTTTATATAAATATATGAATATTATGAGGGTTTGGAGATTATTCTTGGAGTATTTTGAGATTTGGTGAACTAACTTCTAACTACTAACAACTAACATTTACTGATAAAAAAAATATTATGTGGGTCGAGTTCATAAAAGAATTTTCCTTCTTGGATGTAAAAAAAGCTACTGGACATACAAACGAGACAAATATGCAAATAATTATAGGGTTGAGTTAGTAGAATTTAAACCTATGTATTTCCATAAACTTGAATATTGTTTATTAACTCATTATGAACACTATAAAAATATATATGATGACGTGAAAATCCGGGACAAGAACAAATCATGGGCATATTATAAAATTATATTAGATATCGATTCAGGTAGGTAGCACAAAGCTATTAGATTTGAGTTGGACTCAATGTATATTAATTAAAGACTAGGACTTAATGAAATTTCCATAAAATAAGTTAGACTCATTGGCTGCAGATTTGTCTTCTGCAGTAAGACTATCGCAGATGGCAAAGTCTAAGATATAAATATGACCATGACAAGATCTTTTCTCTATTTTTTAATTTTAGATCTGTTCAAATCCTCACTGCAATATACGAATACTGTAATTATGATATTTTTTTGGTACTCAGTATTTGGCCCAAAGACCTACTAATTCGGGGGACCCATAATCCACCGTCCACTAGTGGAGGTTTTCATTTCTAGCCAGAGCAAAGCTTTGTATGGACTGGTCCATCTCAAAAATTGATCGCACCTTGTGGGTTTCGAACCTGAGACCTAAAGAACAACATACTCCTAAGTCTCAAGACTTAAATGACTTTCCTTAAAGAAAACCTCAAGAGAGAGGTGTGTTTGACACAGTTAGGACTTTATATCCTGGTCAAATTTAAATCTGCTATGCAAATTCTAAAGGTCTAATTGTGGACTAAAGCAAGTCTCTAGGAGTTGGAATATCTGTTTGGAAGAAGCTGTTAAATTGTTTGATCTTGTCAAGAATAATGTTTGCCCAAATGGTGTCTACGCGCAAGTGTACGCGATCGTTATCGTCGTGGCAAGTTTGACCAAGTTTATTATTTATCGAACGCAGGGAGATGGTGGATTGTAAGGTATGATTATTGTTCCAATTTGAAATCAACAAAGCAATAAAAGGGGAATCGGTATCTAATGTCTACTAGTGTGTCAAAATAGCAAACTACCTATCACCTTGTTTTGCAAAGTGAGCAAGTTGTGAGAGATGTATTAGTGTACTATCCTATGTTTCACATGGTGATGTATCACTTATTCATGCAATGAGGTATTGTACATCAATTGGCAAGCCACTCTAACATGCAAAGGTCTCCCTAGATACAAATTAGAGCCTCTAATTCTTCTTCCTATTCACTGAAGATAATTCTCACTATCTTAGGAATTTTATCAAACACTTAGCATGCAATTGCCTAATAACAAGAAGATTTAGGAAAATAGCCCAACTCCCGTATGAGACTAACTCCCTAATGGCCCATTCAATCAATTGTGCATTCCAAGAATTCATACAAACCATCAATTTAGAGAATTGATCGTACAACATCTCAAAGCATTCATAAGATCAACATTAACACCACATTACTCCATAGGAGTCATACACTAACACACAAAGCGATTAGCCCATGGCTAATTTGGTAAACAAAAGAGAAATTGAAGTAACTACAATCATCATTGTGCAGGAATTGTAAAGAAATGTAGAAAGATTACCTATTACAATGAAATTGGAAAGATACAAAGTTACCTCTAAAGGCTATAAGTCGATTCGGCAATGAAAATTGAAATTCAAACAGTAGAAATGTAGCTCTAGCTATGATAAGAATGCAGGAACAAACGGATTGAAGATTCGTGTTGTAGATCAAAAGTTATCGCAGAAATCGGAAGTAGAAATCTAAGAACACCCAATTGGAAACTAACTCTAACTTCTACAATCTAGAGAGAGAATATGATGATGTGTGCAATCTAAGAATTATGAGATTGATCCCCTTGGAAATCTGAGATGGAAGTATATATAGTACCCTAGATCATTGACAAAGATGCCCTTCATTAAAACGCGCGAAAATACGAAAATAGCCCTGAAATTTTGGACATTTTGCATTGCTGCCGACCAGAGCTTTAATGGTTGCCGACCGTGATCGGCAGCTTGATCACGCGAGGTGGCTTCTTGTCGCACAAGAGCTTGTTGGCTGCCGATCAAAGTCGGCAACCTTGGTCGCGCGAGGTGCACTCTTGTCGCACAAGAGCATAGAACCTGCTGATCAAGGGTAGTCGCGCGGCAACGTGCGCGTAATCTGCTGAGTCAGGGATGCGATCGCGCGAGTCCTGCCTAGTTGTGAAGGGGTCCTACCGGTTTAAGTCCTTACTCACCTCGTTTTTATCATATCTTGAGCTCTAGAACTCCGATTGACTCAATTCTTCTTTCGTTATGACCCTCTCTTCAAGCTCTTCGACATGGAACATTAATTTCTTCATTTTGCTCAACTCCAGATTTCCGTACTTTTCTCAATTTTGCTCATTTCTTTCTCATTTTGCTCGTTTTCACCTACAATCACAACTTTCTAGCCAAAAAGGGTTAAATACACAAAGTATAGTATAATAGGGTCAAATATGAACATAATATCACCAAAAGCATATAGAAATGAGTGCTAAAACATGCAATTATGACCCTAATCACACCCCCAAACTAGATTGTTGCTCGGCCTCGAGCAACGAAGCGATAAGATAGGGGAATAATTGTATGTATAAAGCATCAAGCATAAGATCAATGCCATAGAATCATCACTCGATATCTAGCAAGTCTAGCATGCAATCTCATCTAATCAACTATCAACAATGAATCAATAAGCAAGATATCAAATCAATGAGTCAAGATCCTCAAAAGATAAGTGTTTAGCTCAACCCTCAAGTGTTTAGGTTCACTCAATCATCACACCACATACACATACTACCATAAGCTTGGCTCAAGTCTAAGTTCTCCACCACTTGGTATGACAAATCATTCACTTATCAATGAGGACTTTTAAAGGTTGTAGTGTTAGCTCTTTGGTAGGGAAGGAACATATGGATAAAAGTGACTAAGTATGATTAGTAAAGCATAGAAGGAATCATGTATGAACCATTCAAATCTTCATGCAAATAGCAATCTCATCTTCATGCTCTTTCAAAATCACACTTTCAAAGATCATTCTTCCCTTTTTGACAAGCTGTGATCATACTCACAACACTAGAGTCAAACTTGACCATAAATTCATAAAAAGTCAACCTTTTTCTTTCCTTGCAAGCACTTGCCTTTGAACCTTCTTTTTAAATCAATCCATGTATACATGAATATCTTTCATCTACGGCCACCAATTTCTTCATCATATCACCAATCTTCCTTCCTTCTTTTGACTCTACTAATCATAGGGACAAGAGAGTTCCAAAAAGGAAGGAAAATGGCTTAAAGTGTGGTTAGTCAAAGGAAAAGTCTAAAGGCACAAAATGGTGAGCAATGGATAGTAATATCAATGGTAGGCTCATAGGGCAAAGTGGCTCAATATATATCAAAGAAATGTCTCAAATCATATCATGTGAACTTTTCATCTAATGTAGCCTCAAATAAGACTAAAGGCAAGTTCTAGAGTAACATGTATGTGTGTGGAACTCACAAGAAAGAATATCATCCGTTCAAGATTGAAACGGGCATAGATGGCTCAAAACTCACGGGTATAGGGTGATCATGACTCATATCATCTCAACATGCTCATATCAACAAAGTATCAAGTATCATAAAATCAATCACAAACTAGACAAGACATGAATCAAGAGATAAATTCACTACATCTAACATGAACTCTCAACACCATCCACACAATCATAAACATATCTCATGTCTCACTACTCTAAACTAGCAACATAATGGCAATCAATACAAGCAAAACAAGGCATCAATATAAGCATATGGTCTAAAAACATAATAAAAGCACTAGAATCATCCTAAACATAGCATTGCAATGAGATTTGCGAAACGAACACACCCCCCAAACTTTTTTGGACCAAGGGTCTAAAAAGTTTGGCAAAAAGTGGAGACAAGATCATGCAATGCACAACATAGAGCACAATACAACAAGAATCAACACATAAGCTCAAAATAGCAATCTACAAAAGAAGAAACTAACATGAGGAAAAGGAAGCAAGTAAACAAGCATTAGTAAGGAAGGAGTATAGAAAACATACCTATGGAAGGAAGTGAAGAGTAGAAATATAGAGTTTGAGTTCCAAGAATTTTCCTCTCATCTTCTTGTGTGTTTTGGAAAAAATGTGTGTGCAAAAATGTGGTGTAAAATATGTGTGTTTGTGTGTGGAAAATGGTGTACAATTGTGTAGGAAGAAAGTGTGGTCAAGATGACTCACCTTGGGTGCTGCGCTCGGTCACGTGACCACCGCCGCTCGGACAGCCTAAGGCCACCGCTCGGACGGCTCCTGGTGGAGCGGGATTTTTTGCCCTGGGCCGTAGCGAATAGCTCGGACACACTAAGGTCAGCTCTCGGACACCTTGAGCCAGCCGCTCGGTCAAAGCCTTTTTTCAATATTTCCGAATTTAATTTTTCTACACCACTTCAAACAATTTTTAACCACCACAAACATCATCAATCATTATCAAATAGCCCATATGAAGAATGATCACACCCCCCCCCCAAACTTTTTCGGATTGTAAATCCTAAAAGTTTTGGAAAAGAATGATGAATATGGCATAAGCTAAGCAATTAAGCACAATTCCACATACTAGCAAACACAATACTATCCAAAACCAATCCTACCAAGTCAATATGAACTCCACCAAACTACCAATTAAGCACAAATAACAATCATGAGAGAAGATAGCACAACTTACTTCCTAATCCAAAATCTTGAAAAAAAACAAAAATCTAACTAACAAAGGATACTCAAAGGATATAAGGGTGGGTTGCCTCCCACCTAGCGCTTGGATTTAACGTCCCCTAGCCGGACTCACCAATGTTAGCTAAATGGCCAAGGATATTTGGCATCCTCCCCATCAAACATTAATCTCAAAGCATAATGATCAAGGAAACAAGTAGGATTTCTACCCCACACCTCTACTTCCTTATCATTTTGAATTTATAAACACAAGAAAATTCATCTTTTCTTCTCAACCTAATCCACCCCCATCTCCTACTATCAAATATATTCAAGAGGATCCGCAATTCTAACTTATGATCAATTATATCAAGAGGCAAGATGAAATCAATATAAACAACATTATCAAAGGAAGCATAAGTTGAAGAGACTAATGGTTTAGAAATTCTTATCTCAATTATAGGCTCCTCTTCCACTTCATTTTGTTGTTGTTCTTCCATGAAGCTCATGTCCATGAGTGGACATTCATCTTCCTCTTTTTGATCATTCTCTTTTCCTCCTCTTGAATCTTCTCCTTCCTTATCCTTCACTTCATCATCTAAATTACCCCCATATTCCTCCTCCAACTTTTCTTCACAAATCTCATGAGCTTGCTTGGTCAATTGCTCCAATTGGAGCTCTAAGCTCTTGATTTGATCTCCTTGATTTTTGTGAATTTTATCAAACTTCTCATTAGTCTCCTCAAAGCTTCTTTTATACTCTCTTCGAATTTCTTCAAGTTGATTTAGGATGCACATTAGAGTATCATTAATAAGGCTTTGAGGAGCTTCTTCATGGTTGAAAGGCATAGGAGAGGGTAAAGTATAGGATTGATCCTCATAAAAGTAGGAATTAGGAGGATAAGGAATTTCGTGTGGAGGTGGTGGTTGATATGGGTGAGGTTGATACGTATAAAAATTAGGAGAATATAGATATTGTGCAGAATACGAGTAATGGTTGTATTTGTCCATCTCAATTGAGCGCACTCCTACAAAAACAAGCGAGTATCAACACTCACCAAGAAGAGTTAAAGCAAAACAAAGAAAACTAAGAAAAGACATGTACACATAGTATCAAAACTCTCACAATATTACCAACGAAATTCGAATATAAAAGAAACAACAAACAACCAAACAAACTAGACATCTCCCCGGCAACGGCGCCAAAAACTTGTTTGCCCAAATGGTGTCTACGCGCAAATGTACTCGATTGTTATCGTCGTGGAAAGTTTGACCAAGTTTATTATTTATCGAACTCAGGGAGATGGTGGATTGTAAGGTATGATTATTGTTCCAATTCAAAATCAACAAAGCAATAAAAGGGGAATCAGTATCTAATGTCTACTAGTGTGTCAAAATAGCAAACTATCTATCACCTTGTTTTGCAAAGTGAGCAAGTTGTGAGAGATGTATTAGTGTACTATCCTATGTTTCACATGGTGATGTATCACTTATTCATGCAATGAGGTATTGTACAATCAATTGGCAAGCCACTCTAACATGCAAAGGTCTCCCTAGATACAAATTAGAGCCTCTAATTGTTCTTCCTATTCACTAAAGATAATTCTCACTATCTTAGGAATTTTATCAAACACTTAGCATGCAATGGCCTAATAACAAGAAGATTTAGGAAAATAGCACAACTCTCGTATGAGACTAACTCCCTAATGGCCTATTCAATCAATTGTGCATTCCAAGCATTCATACAAACCATCAATTTAGAGAATTGATCATACAACATCTCAAAGCATTCATAAGATCAACATTAACACCACATTACTCCATAGGAGTCATACACTAACACACAAAGGGATTAGCCCATGGCTAATTTGGTAAACAAAAGAGAAATTGAAGTAACTACAATCATCATTGTGCAGGAATTGTAAAGAAATGTAGAAAGATTACCTATTACAATGAAATTGGAAAGATACAAAGTTACCTCTAAAAGCTATAAATCGATCCGACAATGGAAATTGAAATTCGAACGGTAGAAATGTAGCTCTAGCTATGATAAGAATGTAGGAACAAACAGATTGAAGATCCGTGTGGCAGATCAAGAGTTATCGCAGAAATCAGAAGTAGAAATCTAAGAACACCCAATTGGAAACTACCTCTAACTTCTACAATCTAGAGAGAGAATATGATGATGTGTGCAATCTAAGAATTATGAGATTGATCCCCTTGGAAATCTGAGATGGAAGTATGTATAGTACCCTTAGATCATTGACTAAGATGCCCATGATTAAAACGCGGGAGAATAAGAAAATAGCCCTGAAATTTTGGACATTTTGCATTGCTGCCGACCAGAGCTTTAATGGCTGCCGACTGTGATCGGCAGCTTGATCGTGCGAGGTGGCTTCTTGTCGTACAAGAGCTTGTTGGCTGCCGATCAAAGTCGGTAGCCTTGGTCGCACGAGGTGCACTTTTGTCGCACAAGAGCATAGCACCTGCCGATGAAGGTAGTCGCACGGCAACGTGCTCGTAATCTGCCGAGTCAGGGATGCGATCGCGCGAGTCCTGCCTAGTTGTGAAGGGGTCCTGCCGGTTTAAGTCCTTAGCTCAGGTCATGCACGACTCTCCTCATTTTTGTCATATCTTGAGCTCTAAAACTCCGATTGACTCAATTCTTCTTTCGTTATGACCCTCTCTTCAAGTTCTTCGACATGGAACATTAATTTCATCATTTTGCTCAACTCCAGATTTCTGTACTTTTCTCGATCTTGCTCGTTTCTTCCTCGTTTTGCTGGTTTTCACCTACAATCACAACTTTCTAGCCAAAAAGGGTTAAATACACAAAGTATAGTATAATAGGGTCAAATATGAAAATAATATCACCAAAAGCATATAGAAATGAGTGCTAAAACATGCAATTATGACCCTAATCAAATATGGAATCCATGTGTTTATCTAAAACACAAAGTGAATAATATTTTATCATCAGTTATGTAAATGCCATATTGATATTGGAAATATTATGTAATACCCCGGCCCTAATCTTTTTTATATACAAAAGAATTAACAAATTTTAATATTGTATTATTGCATATGTTTGTGTATATATACATATGTCACTACTTTTTATATAAAATACATTTTTCTTAAAAAAAATATCCTCCCATAGAATGCAAATTCTTATGGGACAAAAGGAGTATAATTAAGAAAATAAGAAAAAAAAAATTGCAAATGCAAGAAGTTGAAGCTTGTACCTATAACAAAATAAAAGAGAACTCAAATACTTAAAATATAGTATTTATATTCTTTCAATCATTAGGGACTACAAGATATACATAAATATGAACTCAAATTAAAGATTAACATATAATTACTAATATAATGTGTGGTGTGTTGAGCAAAAGATTGAAATATGAAAAAGAATTCGAGCTTTAAAATATGGATAGAAAACAATACATCATATATTGGTTGTGTAGCTACTATAGTCACTCTCACATCTATCTCTACGTGAAAATGATATTATATATATATATATATATATATATATATATATATATATATAATATTTCTACTTTTAAACATTAAATTTTACAAAATTTTATGTGTACGACTACTATATTAATTTACTAATTTCTAATATTTTATTTTGAGATATGTATACATAAACATATAAATAAATATATATCTAAAAAGAATAGTACTTCATTCGTCCCACATGAATTTGCACATTTTTTTTATTTGGACGTTCTCATAAATTTGCCCACTGCTAAAAAAAACATTGATTTTATTGCACACTTACCAACCTTACACGGTTACACATATTTACTCATATGTCACTACTTTTTAAATAAAATGCATTTTTCTTAAAAAATATGTGATCCCATAGGATGCAAAATCTTACCGGATAAAGGGAGTATAATTTAGAAAATATTAAAAAATAGAAAATGCTGCAAATGTAAGAAATTGAACCTTGTACATATAACAAAAGAAAAGAGAACTCAACTACTTAAAATATAGCACCTTTATAAAAAAAAAAATTGTTAAAAAAATATTGACAATTTTTGGGCCCAATTGGCCTAATATTTTGTTATTTTATTTTTATAGATGTTGAAATTAAAAATTATGTAACTTGAGCACTGTAATTATTAAATCACACAAGAACAATATATTAAATATTACTCTTCCCATTCCACAATGAATGTCATATTTTTTTTAAAATTTCCCTCAGAAATTTAAAAAAAATATGAAGACTATACCGATACAGATGGAGTATTAAAATTTAACTTCCAATAAAACTTTGAAAATCTATAATTACTTAGGATCAAAATGCTAATAAAATTGCACCCGCACATAAGAAGTTTCAAAACATCACATTATCATTTGTCATCAGCCAAATATCATCATACTCATCATCAGAGAACAGATCGGGGGGCACTTTCCTGGGCCATCAGATTCTGAGCTTTCCTCAGCGATCATGGTTTTTGATCTGATGCACTCAGATCTCTTTTTGCTCTCCGATCTTCTCTCTCTGGTCCTCTGCTCTGGACAATCATATTTCATAATGTCTAGTATTCTTGCAGTGATAGCACTGGTCTGCATCACCTCCATAAGATTTAGATTCAGAGTACCTTTTTTACTCGGGCTCTCTGCGACTCGATGAGCTCTTCTCGGCTTTGTGGCTAGATCTCTTGAGCTCACGGTCCTCGTGCCTCTCTGGCTCCTCACGATCACACCTTGAATCCGAACTCCTCATTTCTTCCCTCCTGGGGCTGTCGTATCTCCTCCTGACCCTGTCTTCATTATAATACTTCTTGTACCTGCCAAATCGAGAGTTTAGCTTCTCGAAGCATCTGGCCATCAAGTTGTACTCTTTAGTGATCTCTTCTTTTTCATCTCCCTCAGGGACCGGGAAACACTCACCTTAGGTTCTGGAGTGGCTTTAAGAGCGATGCTCTTATCCTTTTCAGGAGTCCTCCTCTCACTATCATCTCCACTGGCCTCAGCATTTTTCTTCTTCTTATTGAGGTCAAATTCCAGAGCATGTAGCTCTGAGAAGAGGTGAGTAGTGGTGACGTTAGTGAGGTCCTGAGTGTTCTTCAATATGATCACTCATATGTCCCATCTTTCACGGAGACAGTTCAGGACCTTGGAGGAAACCTCCCTCCTAGGAATCTCCTTCCCAAGAGTTGTCAACTCATTCATCAACTTGATGAACCGATATTCTATCTGGTCAAAGGATTCATCCTCTAACATCTTGAAGGCCTCAAACTTCTGAATGGTCATGTCCCTCATATTTTCCTTGATCTTTTCAAAACCCTCACACATCTTACCTAAGGTATCCCAGATCTCCTTGGCGGTCTTCATGTCCACCAACCGGATTGAATCCTCATACAGAACACAGTGTGAAGGATGATGTTCTTTGCAACATTGTCGAGATCAATCTGCTTGATCTGATAGATGGTCAGCTTCTCTCTTTCCACCAGCTCAAGACCAACTGGGGCAAGAACATGTATAGCACATATTACAGGAAAAGTAGTTGCTATATCTATCATTAAGGTTATAGGTCCCTTCTCAATAACCAGATACATCTGATCATGGATAGAATATAGATGTGCCAAGACCCTGAATTTCCAATAGTCATAATTTGCTACGGAGAACTCGGGAAGACTGCTCTCAAGACGCTTAGAAGATGCCATGAATGCATAATTTCATAAAACAACTAAGATCTAGTTCAGTAGACCTCTAACAGTTTCTCCTTAGAAACTATTAGTATTCGAAGACAGTGGTCTTGTGAACCACTGGTTTGATACCACTTGTAGGTCCCGAGACAAGTCTGAATCAGTGTTTGGGGGAATACACTGATAATAGTTCTTCATTTTTTCAGGAATAACTCCTTAGAACTCAGTCAGCTTAAACTGACGAAGTTCACTGAGACTGAAGTCACTTGGACTTACCGCTCAAGAACCAAATACGCTGAGTCCTGGATTTATGCTCTGAGTGAGTTCAGTAAAGATAACCCACCTACTAACTGCTCAAGAAACTATCCAGTTGGATAGCTATGTAAACATGCCTTTTACGTGTGGAAGTTTAAGCCCTGAATTATGCTAGTATTAGTATTTCAGAAAATGTTTTAACTTAGCTTGGAAACGTGGTTAAGGACTGTGCACTAATTCAGGTCAGGAAGATTGATTCCTCATGAGCCAAAATAATGTTGAATGCTGAGTCCTACACTGATTATATGACAGTTAAGAATGCAAAGCAATAAATCGGACATAAGGGTTTAACATGGTTCAGAGACTCAAGCTCATACGTCCAATATCCTGATTGAACAGGAACAATGCACTTGTAGGATTGGATACTTATTTTTTAATGTGCCAAGGTGCAAGACAGTCTCCTTCCTCTATAAGGAACTTGACCCATTGGTCGTTTTACAAGTCTCAGTCCTTCCCATCTGACCAACTCACAACTTGAGTAGTTTAGCTTTTAAGTTTCCAAATATGGTGTGATAATCCTTACAATCAAAACTAAGCTAAGGATGGATTATCACGCTAAGGTAAATACAGAAAGATTCTCTAACAACACTAAGAAAATTTAAAACTTGCACAGTGTTGTTTGCTTGAATACTTTGAGCCCTAGAATCTTGGTTAATTTTGACTTCGAAATTTTCCGTTAAATGTTGTTTGGTGCAAGGCCTTCTGTATTTATACAAGTGATTCGTAATAGATCCATTGGAGAAGATTAAAAGAAATATTCCTATTTAGGTAGCTGGCAGCCTAGGAATTTGACGTTTACTTTACACCATGTTGTTTTGGTAAAAGTCTTCTGCCGCCTGCGACTGCGAACATTAATGAGGTTGTCAAATATGTACATATGTGTCTCCATCTCACTGGTTGTTCTTTAAACGGCTAGCTGTTTACAAGACTTTATACTTCATCGTACTATAAATACTCTGAGTGATTTGCAACTTAACTCAGGTATAAATGTTTGTCCTTAATGGCTCTTCAGACATTCTCTTTGTCCTTAGTCTTCAGCATGAATGATGTCCCAATTGGTCAGTGACCTTTTCTTTCAGAAATTACAAAGTGTCAGTTGAATGAACACTTAACCTGATTATTCAGGCTACTTCCGCCTTCACTGGTTTGCTTTGTCCTGACTGCGCTTAGAAACACTCGGTAGAACTGTATCACTGGTCTTCCTCAGGATTGTCTTCAAGAATCTTCAGGATGCATCGGTCCTCAGTACAGTTCCCTGAACTTGATCTTCAGGATGCTTTCTATCCTCAGGAATGATTCTCTCTAAACTCGATCTTCAGGATGTCTTCCTCTGAATCCAGTCTTCAAGATGGTTACCCTGAACTGAGTATTGTGAATATAAAATGACTAATCTATCCTGGCTTTATTCCTGAGTCTATACGATCCTGAGGTGCTTCCTCTGTCATGAGATTACAGATCCATGATTACTTCGCTAATGTATTAACACTCGTTTTAAAGTGTTGATTAAATATTTATTATGATTTTAATTGGATTGCCCTAAATTTTGTTAGGGTTGTGATGGATCATTGTTGTTGGATGATAAGGCCAACATGATTGGGGAGAAGAAGTCATTGTCCTACATAAATTCATTGAGATCGTATGAGGTGATTGATCAAATTAAGGAAGCTTTGGAGCAGGCATGTCCTCAAGTCGTGTCTTGAGCTGATACTATAATCATGGCTGCCTGAGATATTGTTGTTCTTGTATGTATGCCTCTCTCTTTCTCTCTCTCTTAATTTAATTGCTATGACAAATTCAATTTTAAGAACGAAATTCGACAATATTTTATACATTTTTTTTTGAATTGAAGATAAATACCAAAGCAGATTAGTGAACAAACATTAGCGCTCTTGAGATGGAAATGGTGTTAGTAGTTTTCGTTTTTCCTCTTTTTGAATTATAAGTGAGCTCTTTTATGCCCAATTCTTTAACCTAATTTTAACCCATATTTTTTTAACATTTATAATGTGCAAATCTTGATATTTTTATAAAATATTTATAAAACTTAGTTTTTTAAAAATATTACAAATAAAAGAAGTATAATGACGTCTTAGAAAGGAAATTATATTCAATAACATGGCATTCTTTTAATCTATAGATGACAATGACTTAGAATCAAGGTCAAATTCAACTACCTATTTAAGAACTTTTCTATCAGAAATAATTTGTATTGACTCATAAGGGTGGAACCTTAAAATACTATTCATCAAGAATTGATCATTTCAACAAAACTATTCTTAAAGTCTATACTCCCTAGCTTTCTTTCATATTACTTGGAGGATGATAATACTTGTCAATTACAGAGTGAAGGGCCAAGCTGGGAAGTAAAATTAGGAAGGAAAGACAACCTAACAGCAAGATAAACGACATAATGTCAAGCTTAAGAGCCAATTCATCTTCCCTAATAACCCCCTTTTTTTCCAAACTCAATTTCACCATCAAAGACTTGGTCTCCCTTTCTGGGTCCCATTCCATCGGCAACGCCAGGTGCTTATCCATCCTCTTCAGGCTCTACAACCAGTCCGACCCCGCCGTCAACCCACAATACCGCTACAAACTCCACCGCCTCTGTCCCATCACCAGAGACGAACAAGTCACCGGAGACCTCGACACCACGCTGGAAAGATTCGACAACCAGTACTTGAAAGATCTTGTTATGGGCAGAGGATTTCTCAACTCTGATCAAAACGTTGTACACAAATAATGAGACTAGAGGGTATGTGAAGATGTTGAGCAACAACGTGGAGGAGTTCTTCAGGGCATTTGTTGAGGGGATGATCAAGACGGGAGATCTCCAATCTGGCATGCCTGGAGAGATTAGGAGGAATTGCAGGCTTGTTAATGATAGGGGATCTCTCCTCAAATATTGAATTTATCAAAATTATTGTTCCCTACGTACAAAAATTATTTTGGCTGCAATAATTTTTTAATATAATAAATAATTAAAAACCCAAAAAAACATTGAAACTAGATGTTGAAAACTTTTTCAGATTTATTTCTAGATCCTTTCAGAAATTAAAACGATAAAAGTTAAATAACAAAAAAAAAAAAGGAAAACAAAACTTTCAAGAAAAAATATCGAATATATATTTTACAAATATTTAAAAAATACAAAAACATATATGAAACGTTTCATGGTGTGAAACGGTACCATATTGTTAAATAGTTCAGATATTAACCTGGTGGATCGGGTCGGGTTAATTAGAAGTGGGTCGTCCAACAAAATGGGTCATTTAATAATTGTGTGTATTTGAATTTTGTTTTCACACTTTTCATTCTCAATTTTCGACTTCCTTCCCGCTTCTCTCGTTCCCGCGTCTTCTTTCTCAATCGCCGGCAGTTATTGCGATGGTTACCGACAGTTTTCTTCATTTCCATCCTTATATTTGTAGTTTGAGGTATTTTTTCTTACTTTTTCATCTTGGTTTTAAGTTTTTTCCTATTTTTTTAGGCGATATTGTTGGTAAGTAAATCCTTGGGCTTCTGCGTTGTTTATTCTTCATGTTTTCTTTGTTTAGAAGGATTTTTTGTTAAAAGCTTGTTCGTATGCTTTAAACCCTAGGTTTTTTATGTTTTATTTGTCATTTTTTGAAAATTATATGTGTGCGAAGATTTTCTGTTCTTGTTATATAGTATTGTTCAAATGCATGTTCATTTTTTTTAGTGTTTCGGATCAAATGTTAATGTTCTGTTTTTTTTTTTTTTGTGTATTTGTTCAAAGTTTTCGATCAAATGTTGGATCAATTGATGTTTTACTTTTTAGTAACACAAATATTAGTATATAGTAACATACATTATTACTATATAGTAACATAAATAGTAACATACTTTTTGGTTTTTTAGTAACACACTTTTTGTTATTTAGTAACATGTAATTCAATCTGTATAATTATTATTGATGTTTTATGTTAAGTAACATAAATATTCGTATATAGTGACATGTATTATTACCATATAATAACATAAATAGTAACATAGTTTTTTATTCTTTAGTAACAAATTTTTTGTTATTTAGTAACATGTAATTCTGTTTGTATAATTGTTGTTTGGTTGTAACATGCATTTTATTGATTTTGTAACATGTATATTGTTATATAGTAACATACTTACTGTCTTTTAGTAACATGCATATTTTCTGTATTTTATTTATTCTGTAACTATAACATGTATTTTTTTGAGTTTTAACATGTATATTAATGATTTGTAACATGTATATTATTGATTTGTAACATGTCTATTATTCAATTGTAACACATTACTTATTAGTTAATCTTTTTTTTTTTTACTTATATTATAGATTATAAAATGGCCACAAATCCAGATGGGTCATTTGTAGATGATTAACATGTTATGATGATTAAAGGCCATATTGCTCCATCTAGGAGGTGGCGTAGGCATGGTTCTAGTAAGAGCACAACAATTGTAACCGTATCATCTCAACAATCTAGATATGGTTCTTTATATATATATATTCTATTTTATCATTCAATGCTACATATATTTATTAATATTTTTTCATTTTCAGAGAATTCACTCCACATAGCAGACCTACTTCTGTCTTTGAGCTGGTTCTACTGATTTGAATCTCACAAAGCTCAGTGGGTACCCAATGCATAAGTGGCTTGTTGATAATTTTAATACTCACAGTTGGCAATTGTCGGTTGGCCGTTTGCGAAGTTTTGTTATTACTTCAAATGATGTACATGACATTTTCATGATACCGAGGAATGATGGTTGTGATGTCCCTATTTTTAACCGAGGTAAAACTAACATTTTACTTGAGAAGTACAGTCAGCTGTAAGGTATTAGAACTTCGTTGAAGTTGACGACTCTTGCTGATCTTTTCAAGAAGAAGTTGAAGGATGGTGGTGACGATTTCAAATGTTTGTTTGTGTTTTTCTACATCTCTTCTTTGTTTACTCCTGTATCTAATCATTTAATTTGTAACCCTGGGATTTTGAAGGTTATTGTTGATGTTAGCAATATATCAAAGCTTGACTGGTGTTCTTATGTGTTTAACAAGTTGTGTGAGAGTGTCAATTCTGTTCAGGTGAATGGCGCTCACAATGTTACAGGATGTTTGATTATTCTTCAAATGGCTTATCTTCACCGTATTCAATGGAGAGGTGTTGAATTTCCATCTGCAATTTCTTTGATTCAACACTGGGATGATGTGAATTTGCATGCTTGGTGTAGGCAGGAATCTGATGTTAGTTTATACGGTGATAGTGATCTTTTTGTTGATGTTTATTCGGTGACAAGAAATGGACGTTTGAGGGTGTCTAATAGAAAAGATTTGAAGTCTTCTCTATTTGGAAAAGTTGAGGTAACATACTTGTAACTCAATAGTAACATCTATTTATTTTACACAATAATATTTCTTATGCATGTTAATAATAACTCATTATTGAGTAATAACTCATTTTATAGGTTTTAGGTATATTAGTTGAGTTGTAACATGCATATTATTGAATTGTAACATGCATATTATTTGGTTGTAACGCATATGCTAATATATAGTAACATGTATTTTACTATTTAGTAACATATATGCTAGTATATAGTAACATATATTTTACTATTTAGTAATATATATTTTACTAAATAGTAACACAATCTTTTCTATTTAGTAACATGCACGTTACTATATAGTAAGATATATATTACTTTATGTAGTATCATATTTTGTTGTTGGTTGTGCAGATGAAGCTGCAGAAGTTGTTGAAAGAAATTAGCTATTCATCCTCTGGTTTTATATCTAGATTATCAGAAATTAAAATAAATTTGCCTAATTCAAACACATATTTTGATTCTCAGTTCTGGGGGATGAGTCCTTTATAGTTATAGTAGATGATCTTGTTCTAAATATTAATCGGGCAAAAGAACTCTCTGATAATCTAGAAGAAGAAGAAGAATAGAGAACAGTCCCAAGTAAAGAGGTGATTCAGGAGGATGTGGGACAGGATGATGATGGAAAGGATGAGGTGGAGGAAGAAACTGCTGCTGATGTGGATAAAGAAGGGAATGAGAGTCAGAGTGAGAGTGATAAGGAAGAAATAGAGAAGCATGGTGAAGGAATGGATCTTGAGGCTGAGCAGGAAAAAGATGATGGAGGTGATGATGCTGATGAAGTTGGTGACAAATCTGGTGACCAAGTTGGTGATGAGGCCGCTGATGAAGTTAAGGATGGAGGTGGTAAAGGTAGTGGGGTAAAGGTTGATGAGGATGCTGCTGCTTTCAATAATTTGATTTCAGGTTTTGGTAACACGTGTGGGTTTTTGAGTCCATTTATTGAGATGGAAAAGAGCAATTTAGTTGGATTGGAGTGTCATGAAATGGAGCTGGTGGACTACATTTTTATTACAAAGACAATTTGATTTAAGTTTTCTTTTGTCATTTTTTTAGTAACACTATTAGTTCTATGTAGTAACATATAACAATGTTGAAAGTAACATATTTTTTTATTTTTTTAAAATCATTTTTAATTCTAGTAACATGTAGTTTTTTTTATTAGTGAGGAGTTTTTCGTTTCAAAAAATTTTATGTATCTCGTCTCTCGAGAAGATATGATAACCATGCTACCGCAAACTGAGATTGCACACAATGTCTTGAATGCTTCTTGTTCTATGGCTTGCTTTGAAAGCGTAGTTTCATCATCTTCTTCTGTTGTATCTCGCTTTGTTTTTGGGCTGGATTATAATGTAAGTTTTTAAGTTTTCTTTCTTTTTTCTATTTTTTTTATTGCATTTGTAAACTTTTTTTTGTATTGTATATTTTTTGTAGATACCGCTGAATGATATAATGAGAAAGAAAGGTTCTTTGGCTGATAACGAAGCTCAGGTTTTTGGTGGATGGATGAACTGGGTTGAGTCAACATCTGTTGACAAGTTTATGAGTGCTGATATGGTAAAAAATTTATGAAAAATTAATATTTTTATTGTATAGTAACACAAATATTCTTATAAAGTAACATATATTATTTCTATATAGTAACATAAATAGTAAAATTGTTTTGTGTTGTTTAGTAACTGACTTTTTGTTATTTAGTAATATGTAAATCTGTAAGAATAAATATTATTTTTCTTGTGACATGCGTATTATTGATTTGTAACATGCATATTGTTGTTTTGTAACATATATAATATTGTATAGTAACATATATTTTTTTGAAAGAGTAACATATAAGTATTTATGTATACGTTTTTTTTTTTTTAGATTTTTCTACCTTTTTATGTATATGGGCATTATGCAGTCGCTGTTTTTAACTTCACCTTGGGTAAGATCCAATACCTTGATAATCGCATTCATGTCGTTCAGAAGACATATGATGACTGTGTCCTCCTGCTGGTTAGTGTACGAATATTCTTGTTTCTTATTACATTCAAATTAAATATATTTAATATTTTTGTTAACTTTCAGAAAAAGTACATGTACAAATTTTTGGGTGACATGAAGCACCCAAAAGCTGGGTTGGTTAAGAAATTCTCTGTTGAAACAATGAGGCTCTCTTGGAGTTCGGATGAGCACAATAATGATAGTGGTGTGTTTCTGATGCACCACATTTTTAATTTTCAAGGTGAAATTTATCAATGTCCAGAGCTTTGTAAGGTAATTTTTTTTTTTTTGCTTGAAAAAATATTTCTATATAAAATAGTAACACAGTAATGTCTAATTAGTAACATATATTACTTGTAATATAATTTATTTTTTTATTTTTACAGGTTGTTTTCAGGATCTTTTTATGGTGAAGTTTCTTTTCAAAGTTTGTATCATCTGATATCAATACATAGAGGATTAATGTTTTTAAGAAGGTGATGGACTTTTACGTCAACAAATCTGCTCTTATTGCTGATTCAAAAGAAAATACCCTGGGCGACAAGAAGAGGAAACAAAATGATCTTGTTACATACAGCAAGAGAAATCTTAGATCGAATAGGAACAAGTAGTTTTTATGACTGTTGTTGTTGTGTTGGGTGTTATTTAAGAAGTTGATACAGTGGTTGGTATTTTGTTAACATGATGATCCTGTTAACAGTTTATGGTTGGTTGGTTGTGTTTTGATCTGGTGTGATTGTGGTGGTGGTGAATATTTGATGGGATGTGGATATTTTATTTGATGGGGGTGGATGTGGTTTGGGGGATATGATGGATGTGAATATTTTAGACAATTGAACTTTGAGTTATATGTGGTTGTGTAGTCAGGAGGGTTTTCGTACATGTTTTTTGGGTAATTTGTGGGGTAAGGAATGGTTATTTTCTTTGACATAGTATATTAGTGTTGGTGTAGGAATGGAGCTTTTTATGTAGTTTTATATTTACTATTGTTAATACACTTAATATTTCTAGTACATATTTAAAAGTATTATGCTTATATCTTCATTTGTCTGATGTTATTCTTTACATTTTTTGCTTCACAGGGTTATTTTTTTAGGTATTATATTGTGCTGGGAATTCACCCAGCATAAGGTATAAAAATTTAAATAGTAACACACTTGTTTTATTAAATATTGTAACAGTTTTTATGTAATATTCTCTTATATGTTTTTTAAAAATCAGTTTTTGAAAAAAATTTGGGAGTCTGAATGAAGACTATTGAGGTAATTTTACACATTTTTATTTATATTTTTTGAAATCAGAAGTTTATATGATTATTATACATTTTATTCTACATAGTAACATATAACCAAGTGAATTGTAACATATATTTTAATGGTAATACAAAAATCATTAACATAAAAACAATTTAAAATAAACATAGTTTATTCTATTTTAAGAGAACAACAATTTAACATAAATTTTAGTAACACAATTCATTCTATCTTGTAACACCGACTCAAGACAAAAGTAACATAGATTTTAATTATCGTATAAGCAATCTCAACATAAAAACAAGTGTATGTTAATAACCATACAATAAATAATTTTATTGTAACATATTTTATTATATTTTATAACATGAACTTAAGGGAAAGTAACATATTTTTTTAGTAACACAATTCATGAAATTTTGTAACTCTGACGTAAGACAAAAGTAACATAGATTGTAATCATCATATAAGCAATCACAACATAAAAATAATTGTATTTTAATAATTATACAATTAATAATTTTATTGTAACACAGTTTATTATATCTTGTAGCTTAAGGGAAAAGTAACATAAATTTTCAGTACCACAATTCATGCTATTTTGTAACACTGACTCAAGAAAAAAGTAACATAGTTTTTTTGTACAGAATCCAAAATTTTAATGTATTATAGAAAAGAACTATAGATAATGATTTTCTGATTTTATATCAAATGAGCATTTGGTGTCTTAGTACCATATTCCATTGACACTTTTGTCTTCTTTTCTTTGCATCCTCTGAAGTGGCCTTTTATTCTTGCTTTTCTACCCTTTGTGGTCGAGTGTGTGGGATCATGAATATCAAGTCCTTCAACAGTTTCAGTTGATTCTTGTGGTTGATTCCTTGACTTGAAGGCCCTAGTAGCTATTGATTCTCTTTCTAAATTGTCTTCTATAATTTTTCTTGTTTCAGCATCTTTTTCACACTGAAGGATCAGATTGTAACTCTTTCTTTCCATTATATGCCTCTATTCAATTGCACCGTCTGTTTTTCTTGTTTCTGCCCCTGCATATTTATCCTAGATTTTTGTCTTTGCATTTTTTATCCACCTTCTACATATGTATTGACTCGGTATTTCTTGTACCAAGTTAATGTGGAGCACTCGTATACAGTGACCTCACAACATCCCATATTCTTCAAATTTTTTGCAGCTGCATTGTATTCTGATCATCATATGCTCAAAAACAACTCTATGAACATCCCCTTTTACATTGACATCATACACAAGTGTAGTATCTTCTCTTCCCACCTCTTTCAAAGTACACGATAAACTCTTTAGGAACTCATTCTCAAAGGCACCGAATAGGGTCAGCGTGTAAATCTGTAACATGCTTCACTATTCAATTTATCATTAGAGTTGATTGTGACTTCATACGTTGACATTGGAATTAATCATTTGCCTCATTTGCTCTCTAAGCCTTGACTATTTTTTCAAATATTTCATGGAATTCAGTCAAGCCAGTAGTCTTCCTTGAGTTAAAAGATATCGAACTACTAAAGTTTTCCCCCTAATTAGGTGTGTTTTCTAGTACTTGTGTTTGTTCAGCAGCATGTTGAAATTCACTCTCTGGTTCATGATATATTCCTGGAATGTAACATTGTTTCTTTGAAATAGTAACACATAATTATGAAATAAGTAACATATATTTCATTTAGTTATAGTAACACACATGAATTCATTTTGTAACATATATTTCATCCGTAACATATTTGGTATCTAAACTGTAATATATTTATCCATTAGTGAAAGTAACATAATGTTTGTTATATTGTAACATACATATGTTCATTTAGTAACATAATATTTTTTTAAAAATTACAGTTTTATAATAAGTAACATGTATATAAGTTAATAATAACATACATATTTTCATTTAGTAACACAATATTTGTGAAAATTTACAGAATTGCAATATGCAACACCACATATTATATTTTGTAATAAATACTTCTTCATTGAGTAACATAATTTTTTGTAAAGTTTTTCCAATGTGTTGTTCTTTTAATTATGCATATATATTAAATTCTGTAACATATTTTTAACTATCTTTAAAAGTAACACCAAGTCTTTTATATAGTAACATACATATGTTAATGAACTAACATATTTAATTGTAACATGTATATGTTCATTTAGTAATACAGTGTGAATAGTAACATAGATATGTTCATTTAGTAACATATATTTATACATTGAGTAACACATATTTTTGTAATATTTTTCCGATGTATTATGTAGTCATGTTACCTGTTGAGAACCCGTAGAATTTGTTGTTGATATTATTTGGCAATCTGGGAAATAATCGTCCTTAATATGTGTGTTCTTCGTCTTGTTTTCCTTGATTTTTCTTTGATTTGCTGTTCTTGACTTCCTTTAAACGATTTTCTTGCTTTGTTGATCGGAAATTTGTATTTGTTGTCATCGTTTGTCGCTGTAGTAACACTATTTTGTCGTCATCATTTTTTTTGCGTCGATTTCTTGTTGTTTAAATTAGGGTTTGGCATCGATTTTGTGTTAGTTGAGCTGTGTGCAGAGGATCCGTGAATTCCTTGGTTGACCCGGTCTTTGACCCGTGGGTTGCCTTAGGATCCGCGCCCTTTTTAAATTTTACCCGTTTCACACTGTTTGTGAAACGTTTCACATGAGTGTTCCTCTTTAAAAAAAATTAATTTTGGAATTTTCCTGAAAGGATATCAAAATTTCAGAAAATATATTCGAAATTTATAATTTTTACGAAGAATCATAATTGATATTAATTTTTTTAAAAAAATCATGAATTAGAATATGAAGAAAAAGAGATAAATACGATAAAATAAATCTTCTTTATTACATGAATTCAACTTGCACCTAATTTAAACTTAATAGCAACGGATAAGTGGGGGTGGGGGAGGTGGAGATGGAAGGACGACTAGGGCCATGAGAGAAAAGGTAGAGAAGACAGAAGTGAGATTTTGCTTAATATGTATTCAAACCAACTGGGGGGACCAAAAGCTGCAATTTACAAAAAACAGGGAGAATGTTAAAGGTGCAATTTGCAGGGGAGGGAATATGTTGTTAAAGCTGCTCAATTTTGATACGCGTGGACTTCCCCATTAGATTTGAGTGGATCGAAAGCTGCAAATATAAGTTTTTTTTAAATATTGTGTTTTTCATTAGCGATTATAAAATACAGTAAAATTTAGGATGATTTTGTTTTTAAGCGAAATTATGACCTCAGTTCACGTGTTAGGGAGAAATGTAAGCTAAAATGTGCAGGAACAACTAAACCTTTATTATGTAAAGAATTATGTAATAAGAGAATGAGGTTTAGAGAGAGAAATTTTGTGAGAGAGGGTGAGGATTGGGTGAGAGTTGGGGTAGGTCGTAGGAAAACCTTTGTTGAGAGATATCCGGTGAGGCAAAAATGTGACCCTGGCAATCGGACAAGTAGTACTAAGGTTGAGAATTCTAGGTCTCGTGTTAATAGTAGGGTGATTGAACTTGCGGAAAGAGATACAATTACCTTCTTCTTCTTCAGGAACTTTCCGGAAAATTGCAGTTTGGAAGTTTTGAGGAAGACGTTCAGCAGAGCTGGAAGGGTGAAAGATGTATTCATGCATACCCAACAAAAGAGACAGGAAAGGGAAGTCTTTTGGTTTTGTGAGATTTTTTCCGCATTGTTCGGAGGCGGAGGTGGATGAACTATTTCGGGATTTGAACTCACTCTGGATCGGTAGCTACAAATTAAGGGTCTACAAACCACGTTTTGACAGGAGGCAGGAGAAAAAGAAGGAAGTGGACCGCTTTATCTTTGATGCGAACTGTGGAAATGTTTCCTCTTTACGATCCTTTAAAGATGTTGTTCAGGGAAAAAAGGAGGTGGAATGTGTGGTGAGTAGGATACAGTGGAACACATGAAGAATGTGATAGGAAATAGAGACACTTTGAGATTTGAGACTCAACATGACGAGAGAAAGTGGTTAAATAATTGTTGTTTGGGACTCCTCAAAGATGATGAATATATATGGGAGAATTTTGGTGAAGAGTTAATAAGTGAGTGTGGGAAATCTTTAAAATTCTCTTACATGGGCGACAACGCAGTTCTTGTGTGGAGCGAATTGGGAAAAGATACAGAAAGTATAATGAATGATTTTGACGAATGGATTTCTCACTGGTTCACCTGGTTTAGACCTTGGATGGAGAAGGGTGTGTGTCACCGGCTTAAGGTGTGGACAAGGTGGTTAGGTGTTCCTGCACATGCTTGGTCCAAAAGGTTCTTTGAGTCAATGAGCGTTGGAATGGGTTCGTTTATTAAGATGGATGAGATTTCAGAGCAAAGGAGGCGGATGGATGTGGCGAGACTATTCCTTTTTCACAAGAAGTTAATCAGAATTTTTTTGTGGAAATAGACAATATTGTATCAAGGCCCTTTAAAGCAGAATTGGTGTCAGTTAGAGAAAGATGATGATACTAAAGGTTATTCCGATCGGTCTGATGATTCTTCTGAAGAAGGCCTAGAAAATGCAACTGCTCATGGTTTTCGTGAATCACATATGAGTGTTTTTCAGTCGATTCCGGTGAGGTCTAAAAATGTAGAGCAAACTGCCGATGCAGATCACAGTAACAGAGCAACTCTGGTGGACGTTTAAGGTGACACAATTAATGAGGAGAGCAGCAACGTTTCATCTTCTGAACGTGGATTCCAATTTTATGGGAATTTGAAAAGTTGCATGGAAGATGTTGAAGTACGTGGAGTGGAACATGGAAAAGAACATTTAGTGGAAGGGTCCCACTTCAGCAATCATAAATTAGTGGAAGGGTCCCACTTCAGCGATCATAAATTAGTGGGAAGACAAGAGTTACGTGAAATGGAGGGAGTGCTTATAAAACATTCTGAAATGGGCCTTTATAATAGTTCTGGGCTTAATTTGTTGGACTTAGAAAAAAATACGGAAGAGGTGGAATTAAATGTAAGCCCAACCCAGCAAAATGAGAATCAAATCAATCATAACAGAAGGATTACTCTGGAATGCCCTACATCTGATCGACAACATGACAAAGAAAAAGAGTCAGAAACTCTTTCTACTCAATGCCGAAATGTGTCGAAACTAAGGATCGAAAATAGAAAAAAAAAGAAGCACAAAGGAAGGAGGGCAAGAAAACAAATCAAGTAAGTCGGGAGAAATTAGCTAGTCAATGGAAAAAATTCGTGGAGGACATGGCTTCAGAGGAAGAGAAGGAAGTGCCAGAGAAGAAGCAAAGGAAGACGCATCTAAAAAGAAATCAGAACCTCAGAGAGGAGAAGTTGGAAGAAGAGGCAATCAAATCTTGGGAAATTGGTAAGAATCTGGATAATTAAGAGTTTGAGCACAATGAGTGAGAATGGGAAGAAGAGAGAGGGTAGGAAGGATAGGGAGACACGTAAAGTTATCCAATGAAGATGTTATCCTATAACATCAGGGGCTTGGGGAGTCGGGTGAAAAGAAGGGAAGTAATGGAAATAATCGAAGGGCAAGAAATTGATTTTTGTTGTATCCAGGAATCAAAGTTGGAGGACGTTGATGAAGGGTTATGTAGAGCAATTTGGGGAAACGAGAATTTCAAATGGGCTTATATGGCTTCTGTAGGGAGGGCAGGAGGTATCATATCTTTCTGGAATGATGAAAAATTTATCTGCTTAAGCCAGTGGAGCATGGAAGGAGCTTTGATTGTTAATGGTAGATGGAAGTCAGATAACTCTCATTGTGTAATTGTTAATGTTTGCGCCCCAATTTTGCTTGGGGAAAGAGTGGATTTGTGGGAGAGAATACTAGTTGTTATTAATCAAAATGTTGGTTCCAATATTTGTGTTCTTGGAGATTTCAATTCTGTCAGAATTGAGTCGGAAAGAAAGCGGGGTCGTGCAAAAGGGATATTGAAGTCTTTGATTCGCTTATACGCAATTCTGGATTAATAGACTTGCCGCTTCATGGAAGGAAGTTCACATGGTATAGACCAGGCGGGTCCTGCAGGAGCAGACTAGATAGGATTCTTATTAATACAGCTTGGATAGCGAAATGGCCGACGGCATTTCTCAAGAGCCTCAAACGATTGGTGTCGGATCACTGCCCAATTATGCTAGAAATTCATAGCAAAAATTGGGGGCCAAAACCGTTCAAAAGTTTAAATGCCTGGATAAGACTTCCTGCAGTTTGTAAAAGAAAAATTGAATAGTTATGAAGTGGAGGGCTGGAAGGGGTATGTTCTGAAAGAGAAGTTTAAGTTGTTAAAAGAATATTTGAAGATTTGGAATAGAGACGTGTTTGGCAATCTAAACTATCGAGTTGGGAAGCACAAAGAGGAGATCTGCAAACTTGATCTTTTAGATGAGATATTTGGGCAAGACGAGCAGGAGGTTATGAAGAGAAATGAAGAGATAGCCTTATTATTTTCTGAAATGAAGAAAAGGGACAACATATTGTGGCAGAAATCTAGAATTAGATGGTTACAAGAAGGGGATTTGAACACAAAGTTTTTCCATGGATGTATAAATAAGAGAAGGAAACAAAACGAGCTGCAAGGAGTTATGGTTAACGGGATGTGGCTGGAAGAGGTTGAGGAAGTTAAAAAAGGCATTCATGATTTCTTTAAGGCACATTTCAGAAGGGTCGAAGTCCAAAGACCGACGCTAGGGGAGGATCTCTTTATTAGGAAGATATCACAAGAAGATAATGAGAGACGAATTTCAGAATTTTCGGAAGAGGAAGTGAAGGCAGCCTTGGATTCTTGTGATAGTTCGAAGAGCCCGGGTCCGGACGGGTTTAATTTTCACTTCTTAAAGGCAACATGGGATACATATAAAGGGGAATTTATGGGCATGATGAAGGATTTCCACGATAATGTAAGGCTAGTCAGGGGCCTAAATCCATCTTTTATTACTTTAATTCCGAAAAAAGAATCAGCAGAGGATCTACATGATTTTCAACCGATTTCTTTAATTGGAGGGGTATACAAAATTATCTCAAAAGTGTTGGCAAGGAGATTGAGAAAGGTACTGGATTCGATAATATCACAGCAGCAAAGTGTATTTGTTGGAGGTCGACAAATTCTTGACAGTGTGGTTGTTCTCAATGAGGCAATAGAGGATGCAAAGCACGGGAGGAAAAAGAGTATATTCTACAAATTGAATTTTGAAAAGGCCTATGATTTTGTAGATTGGGGATTCTTAAGAAGGATGTTAAAGGGCTTCAATTTCATCATAAGTGGATCAACTGGGTCATGGAGTGCGTGACTTCTGCTTGTGCATCGGTCTTGGTCAACGGGAGTCCAACAGGACAGTTTAATTTGGAAAGAGGACTGCGACAAGGAGACCCTTTATCTCCATTCATATTCCTGATTGGCGCAGAAGGCATTTCTCTTTTGATGAAGAAAGCGACAGATTCGGGCCTATTTGTTCCACAGCTGATAGGGGAAAAAAAGTTCAAGTTTCACACTTGCAATTCGCGGATGACACAGTAATACTAGGTGAAGCAAAGATGGAGAATATTTATTTCTTAAAACACTTTTTGAAAATCTGGGAGCTAACTTCGGGTATGCGAGTGAATCTACATAAGTGTGCCATCTACGGTATTAATGTACCTGATGGAAATCTGGGAGTAATGGCAAGAGAGTTGGGCTGTTCGTAAGGCACTATTCCGTTCTCATATTTGGGAGTCAAGGTTGGGTATTCATCAAGTTGCGCAGCTTTTTGGAGTGACGTGGTTCAAAAAGTTCGAAATAGACTAAGGAAGTGGTAACATTTGAGTATCTCTTTCGGAGGAAGGTTAACCTTACTTAATGCGGTCCTAAATTCAATACCTACGTACTACTTGTCCTTGTTTCGTATGCCATTATTGATTAAGAGAGAAATTGTAAGACTACAATGTAGCTTTTTTTGGGGGTTCTGGGGATTCAAAAAAAAATATCTTGGGTTAAGTGGAGTTCTATTTGTAATTCAAAAATGGGAGGGGGGCTTGGAGTGAGAGAACTAGATTGTTTTAATAGAGTACTTCTTAGTAAGTGGATTTGGAGATTTTTTAATGAAAGGGAAAGCCTATGGGCAAGGGTAGTTGTAATACCCCGAACCAAACTTCTTATAAAATTATATGATTAATTAATTCATTTATTTTTATGAGCAATATATGTGTTCAAGTTCACAATTTTCAGGTAAACGGACGAGCATTCTAAGCCGGAAGCACTCCTAGCACTTTTAAGAATAAACTTTTAAGGTTATAAATATATTTTACTAAATACGAGATTATTGAAGTAAAGAATATTTTTCGATCCGAAATTTATACATGTTATAAAATATGATAACAAACGTCGATAATGACAATTTTATCTCGTCTAAATAATTTTACTATATCAAAATATAGTCAAACGAAGCATTTAAAACATATATGAAAAAAATTATACTTACGAAATATTTATTACAACGTATAAATATGATCATTTAAAATTGCCGATATTTATGATATTTTTGTATCTTTAAAATACGACCCCTTTACGATGAAATAATACAATTTATATCAAATACGTGTAGTAAATACAAGTGGTAAATAAAATATTGTACAAAAAGTAAAAATATCTAAAAAAAAAATTAATAATTAAAAATTTTTACTTGGCCAATATTATTCCTCACGTTTTCTATTAATGACCACACAATAACCTTGACTTCCACTCTTCCAATCCACAATCTACTTTCTCTCAGAAGTCTCTCTCCCCACTCCCTTTATATATACAACAATGCACCTCATAATTCCTGCAGCAACTAGCCTCGTCTCTCACTCGGTCTCTTTTCTTTCGCTCTTATAATCAAAAGAACCTCACTCCATCATCCTATAGTAGTCCACAATCTGTTGTTAACAAAGAATTTTCGGTCACGACAACGAACCAAGAAGGAAACTACAAAGGTGACGCCTACAAACATTCTAAGTGCTTATATATCTCGAATTTCAGACCGTTTCTTATATTTCGATGCTCGGAAAATTATGAAACTTTTTCTGTGACTTCTTGTATGACTTAAATACGTTCTGTCCAAATATGGTGGTGTTTTGAATTATTATTACGGAGTTATGAATTTTTGAAGTCATGGTAGTTTTTCCCGACTGAACCTGTGGTGAGTGTTCTTCTTTAATTCGTTATTATAGTTCTAGCCGTAGGAAAATTATGAAAATTTTACTACATGACAACTTGATGATGGGCTATAACATATCCGAACTTCAGGGCCATCGGAGTTGATATGAAGGAGAAATTAAATCCTAAAGTTGACTCATGTAAAATTGGACCAAAACTGTGATACCTGTATATGAGGACTCAATTCCTATGTTTTAAACAACTCAGAAAATTATGAAATTTTGTGTGTTCATCCTACAGTGAGATTTCTAAAAGATATCAAAAATTGAGATGATCCGACTTAAAACGAAGGAGATGTGAATTTTCTAAATTAAGGTGTCCTATATGGAGTGGACTTAGGAGCAGCTACTTTCAGCTTTCTTTTTTCATATTTACAGCCATGATAAAATCTTGATATTTTTACTGAGTGATATATTAGTGATGAACTACAACCTGTGTAATTTTCGTGATCATCAGGCTTAGGAATAGAGAGAACTAGTTTTATGAAAATGATGTGTTCAGCTTCAAACGATTTCGGTGATGCCTAGATTAATTGGCTTGATTTCTATATTTCTAGTGACCAGAAATTTATGAAATTTTGTGTGGATGTTCTAATTGAAGTACACTATATTCTTGCAAAGTTTTGTGATTTTTAGAGTTGATCCTGAGGAGATACTGATTTTTGTAAAACATGTGTCCAGATTGTACCTTTGTCAACGTTTTGCTTGAGTTATCATGTTGAATGAATCCTTTTCTGTGAAGTAAAACTTTTATCATGATTTACACTTGTTAAAGAGTCACCATGTTTAATTTTATAATTTTTAGAACTTTATAAATATTCTTAATTTAATTTCGTTTAGACTAGGAAGCAATGGTGTAGCTGAAAACATGTGGAAATATTTTAGGGGTAAATTATGTAAGGTCCAAACTAGCAACTTTGAACACGTATGTCTCTTACCTCGTTTGTTAATAAAATAAAATAAAATAAAAATATGTTGATAACCTTGAGCTGGAGTAGTATAAGTTTGCAAACATTCATAGGATCCATATCTTAGGAGAAATAAATGTTTGAAAATGGAATAAAATGCAAGGGAACATTGTCCCATTTTTAGAAAAAAATGAAGATATAACTTTTTTCATATTCTTTTAGTATTATAACAAATCATATTTATGTAGTATATATGCTTATGTGTTATTATAACGAAAATTATAAATTTTGAAAGTGTCTGAGTAGCTGTAAAACAAGTTGCGACGTTTCTTTATTATTATGTCAAAATTTGATAAGACTTATACTTAAACTTATTTTCTTTTAAGACTCGAAATATATTCTAATTCCATGTATGTTAATATACAATTTTACAAGTTGTTGTGTTTTTATTCTAGTTTAAATACTTGTAACAAATTTATTAAAGTTATAGAAAAGTTAAAGGACTAAGACCAAGAGAACCTCACAAACTAAATTTATTCAGACCTTTTTAAGTCAATTTATAATCTACATGCTTCAATTTACTTATATGTTTAATTTATTAATTGTCTGCAAGCTTAATTATGTATCCAAGAACGTGTTGAACTTATAGACTATTTAATTGATCTTTTGACGAGTATTTATTCCAGCAAAATGTTTGTTATTATATAAGTGTGTAATTTTGTTATATACATGTTTAAAATGTAAATATATCTAAGTATGTGATTTTTATTGTGCTCTGGAATAAACACAAACGTACTAGAACTTATAATTTAAATGTATAATTGATATACATTTAAATCAACATTTTAGTTTTCTAAAACCGTTTAAAGAAATTAAGCTAGATGTTCTTGTTAAACTTATGAATATTTATGACCGACTATATGTTGCATTTTATAAGAAAGAAGTAAAGCTTTTATAAAAAGTCTTTGTACTAAAACACGAATCGAAAATTGTAAATGGATTAACCAAATGGAAGAACAATTATGTGAAATAAATATGATCACTAAAGATGTAAGAAAATCGTGCTAGGTGAGGTGTGGTCCAAGTCAGAGCTCGGACGTGTCTATATGCTCCTAAGTTTCAAATCCTATTTCAAGAAAGTTTGTAACTTTATCTTTAAAAGTTAAAAGGTGGGTGACACTATCTGTATTAGTCGATAATGTTATATGGACCGTTGATGTATTTCTGAAGCAAACTAATCAAACACAAATATATAAGAATTAAAATCATGTTATTGATGGACTTGAGAGGGTCATCAGCCATGAGAGTGGCAA
>JAPKLY010000293.1:154808-198711 GCA_026898435.1 Prunella vulgaris
CATGTTATTGATGGACTTGAGAGGGTCATCAGCCATGAGAGTGGCAAGACAACATTTATTGATGAACTTGAGAGGGTCATCTGCCTTGAGAGGGGTTAAATATTGTCACAAGTATGAAATGCAAGTAAGAATTAATAATAAAACAAACCTTAATCTTACCTTAATATTTAAATCGGGGAAGAGTAAAATTATCAACTTTTCGGGATCACATCAATCTGTATAAGAGCGTACAAGTCATCCACTGAGATTTTATCTCACACCCCAACAGTTTGATATTTTTTCAGGATATGATTGCGAGGGGTCGGAATTGCAGCAGTGAAACAGAGTTTCCCTAAATATGATGTAATATATATATGAATAAATTAAATGATTATGTAATCATTTTTAAAATAAATTTTAGTATGGTATCAAGTAACAAACCTTTGAGAGTTATTCGATGATGATTTTATACACGAGTATTCCTTTTCTATGTTGATAAGAGGCTAATGAAAGACCGGACCCACATATGTTTAAATACCTATGATCTTCCGCTGCAAAGTATTTCATTTACGCATATTGTTTTATTCTGAAAAGAAATTTTGAAGCTTGTTTTTTTTATTTACTAAGTGACGATCAGAGTTTAGAGTGCTTTATGCGGCAAAGACTGGCACTCTGGATCCGGGGCGTTACAGTAGTAGAGTCAAAATATGGAATTAAGTGGTGTGGGGGGCTGCTGGGAAACATATCCGGGAAGGGGGCAAAGGAAAGAGGTTGGTGGAGGGAGGTAGTCAAGGCGGTAGGGGGAGGGGGAGGAAATGAGTGGTTTTTTAGGGAGTCATAAAGGTAGTGGAAGATGGGAGAAACACTTCTTTTTGGGAGGAGAAGTGGGTAGAAGAGGGAGTTAGGTTGAGAGATAGTTTTACTAGATTGTTTTATCTTAGCAAGCAGAAGGAAGAAAATGTGGGAGAGATGGGTGAGTGGGAATGTGAATCTTGGAAGTGGAGATGGGAGTGGAGGAGAAATTTTCTTGAGAGAGAAATGCATCTTGTTAATAATTTTCTATTAATGTTGGACAGGAATAAGGTCAAATTTGGAGTCAAAGACAAGTGGAAATGGAAAGAGTCAAGAGATGGGACTTTTAAAACAAATGAAGTGTATGAATGGCTATGGAGGAGGGAAGATGAAGGTGTTCGTGATGCAGTAAAGGAGCAGGGATTCAAAGATATATGGAATAAATTCACTCCTCGCAAAGCTTCTATCAATGCGTGGAGAATCCTTTGGAGAAGGCTGCCTACAAAGAAAAAATTGAGAAAGGGAGGAATTTTGAGCCCAAGTGAGAACATTAATTGTGTTCTATGCAACGATAGACCTTAGACGGTAAAACATATTTTTTTTTAATGTAAGTATTCATATGCAATATGGATGGAGGTGATGAAATGGTTGAGGCTGAATTATGTTTTGTCTACGAACCCTTTCTTGAATTTTATTCACTTTAGTAGAATTCTAAAAGGGAGAAAAGGAAAGCAAGTGGCAATTTGTATTTGGGAATGCGTCTCTTGGTTGATGTGGAAAGGGCGAAATGAGAAATTATTTAAGAACATGGAGTTCTCATGTGAAAAGGTTGTGGAGGAAATGAAGATTAGAACATGGAGTTGGATTGCATCCAAGGAGAATTGTTTGCGAGATATTCCTTTTCAACTGTGGGCATCTAGTCCTAGATTAGTTCTTGGAGTTTAAAAAGTTAAACTTGTAAAATTTTACTGTAGCAAAAAGAGTGTGTTTGAGGTATTTCTCATACCTATGTAAAATGCTACTCTTTTTGTGAAATAAAGTTTGGTTTTACTTATAAAAAAAAAAAAGTGAATTAAGATCATGTTTCCTTTGCCTCGTTTCCTTAAAAACTGTTAGCTATTGTTATGTAAAAAGAAAAAGTGAGAAAACGTGAAAACCCCAATTAATGCATCTCCCTTTTTTCTTTTGGGAAATTTAATGGATAAAGTTACCTATATTGATTTTGCAAAAAGTTGAAAGTATTGCATTGTTGATGCATTGGAACTAATAATGCATTCCAATAATAGAAATTTTATTTATTAAATAAAGTTGGAATGGAAATAAAATTTTTGAATCATCACAAGTATTAAATATTTGAATTAATGATATTATATTATAATTGTTACATGTTTTATTTACCTCAAATTTTAATATATTTTACTAAGTATAATTTTAAAATTTACATGCACTTTATCCTAAATTTAATTAAAAAAAATATTTTTATCACTATGAAATTATGAGTCCTACAATTCAAATCCCAAAAAACTCTAAATATAACCCATTATTTTAAAGATAAAAATAGATATTCATAAAAAGATTAAGTTATACTTAACAAATATGAAATAAATTAATTTATCATTTTCTAAGTTTTGTTGACTTTAATTTTAATTTTTAAATTTTTTATTTTAAAATTAGTTCTTTATCTAGAATCGATCAATTTTTAAAATAAATAAAAAATTACACATAAAATAGTAATTAAAAAACTAAAATTAATCAATTATTTTTAATAATTTTTTTTAAAATTAGATATTTAAATGATTAAATTAAAGTAAATTAAAAAATATATGTAATAAAAAAATCTAAAAAATATTAAAATAAATCAATTAAATCTTCAAATAATCCAATTAAATCTTTAACAAGTTGTTAGAAAATTGAACCAAGTCTATAAAAATAGTTAAAACTATAATTTTAAAAAGTTCAAATTTTAATTCAAACTAAATAAAAATTAAATATAATTAACTTTTACAAATTAAAAAAGAGTTAGAGATTTTTTTTGTTATGTTTTGAAGTAAGAGAAAAAAGTGGGAATGTGTTACTCCCTCCGTATTTCTATAAGTTGCTCGTTGCTTTTGGGCACACAAATTGAGGTAAAAGTGAAAAAGTATAAGTGATGTGATAGAAAAAGTGAAAAAGTACGAGTGATGTGATGGAGAAAAGTGAAAAAATAATGAAAATAGTGTAAAAAGTATTGAAAATAATAATAAAGAAGTGAATAGTAGTTTCCAAAAAAGGTAAAAAAACAATTATCAACTTATAGAAAAAAGGACGAAAATGGCAACATGAGCAACTTATAGAAAGACGGAGGGAGTATTTTTTATTTTGATTGAGTAAAGATATTATAGAAACTAATGGGATATCTTAGTAATATATGCTAATTTTTTAATTTTATTGGAATATGTTTAATAAATAAAATATATTTAAAAAAATTTAAGGTATAAATACTACTCCCTCCATTTCAAAATATATGTTACTTTAGTATTTTATACTTTTCTCATAATATGTGTCATTTTAGATTTTACACCCAATCAACTTCAATTATACATTTCTCAATGCATTGCTATTGGTTAAAATAATATTTCTTAATATGCGTGATACATGCTAGAATGACATATATTTTGAAATAGAGGGAGTATTTTTTTTTTTTTGTAAAATAAATAATTTATTTAAGTGGGATGCATTATCAGTTCCAACTTCCAATGCATCAGCATGCAAAAATATGGCAAAATGTCGGTAACTTTGTATCACAAATGACGTAACCTAATTTATCAAATCTTCTTATCGCAAAAAGAGAGATGCATTAATTCGTTTGATTTTCTTTGTTCACACCACTAACCGCGTTAAGAAGGTGATTGTAAAACTTGATATCAATTCACGTTTTCTCCTAAATCGTGACCTAAGTTCACGATTTTGCAAAAAACAAAGGACCTCTGAGTTTCATTGTACTTTCATAACTGTTAATGGAAAATGTAATAATTGGAAAAAAAAAAAACCCTGCAAATATAGTTCAATTAATTCATTGTTTAGTAAAATCATACATGGAAATTCATTTTTAGATAAAATAATTATGGTATTGTTGCAAAAATAGTTTGAGTGACACCCTATGTTGCACGGGTGCGATACGATACGAGTTTGGGGATACGAGTTTTTAAAAAAATTAGGGTGCGATTCGTTAAGGATACGTCTATTTATTTATATTTAATTATATATAATATCTAAAAGTTATATTTTTTATAAAAAATTTATAAATCAATTATAAACCATTTATATTTTTTATCACCTAAAATTTGAGTATATTCAATAATATAATATAATAATGTAAAAGAATATCAATTCGAGTTACATTAGTTCAATACATAAATCATAGTAGTAAATTCAATCTAAAACAAGTGTCACACTATCAATTTAACTTATATGAAATAATAAAATTTAATTTAAATAATATATTTAGAGCCACAATTGCATAGAAATTTCTACGGTAGAAATTTCTAAATATAGAAAAGTTATATCCAAAAGCCCACGCGCAGGCACTATTGAGTCTCGTTCCATCCCCACGCCCACGTACTTATTTTCCTCCCTTCCACCCCCTAACCCCATACACGCCAATATACTTAATTCCCTTTCCCACCCCATACAAACTAATTGTAAGTTCACGCCTAAGTCCTAACAGCTTCATTTACATTTTCTTTTATAAAGTTTATTTTTATTTTTTATTTCTTTAATTATTATGTTAATTAAAATATACATTTAATACTATATTATAAATAAATATTTATACATATAGTAACACACATTTAATTTTAGAGTAACATACATTTGCTCTTATAATAACATACATTTGTCTCTCAGTTTGTGTTACCATATGAGCAAATGTGTGTTACCGTAAGAACAAAATATATTTTTACGAAATAAATATGCGTTTTTTAATTTATTTATTATCCATTTAAATCTAGGTATATTATTTCATGTAATACATATGTTATTATATGAAAAAATAATAATTACTTCTATATAAATAAATAAATATTTGTGAATAGTCAATATTTGTTCTCATAGTAACACACATTTTGTTCTTGCATTATGTGTAAAATTATTTATTCTATAAAAATAAATGAATATATGTAAAATAATAATATTTTATAAGATAGTAACACACATTTATCTCCCTGTTTATTTTACTATGTGGGCAAATGTGTGTTACTATATGGGTAAAATATATTTTTAGATGTGAATCTTAATTTATTCATTATCCCTATAAATCTAGTAATATTGTTTAATGGAATACATGTGTTATTATATGAAAACGATAATTATTTTTATAAGAATAAATAAATATTTGTAAATAATCAACATTTATTCATATAGTAACACACATTTTGCTCTTGCATTATATGAAAAATTATTTATTCTATAAAAACAAATGAATATATGTAAAATAACAACATTTTATAAGATAGTAACACACATTTGCTCTAATAGTAACACATATTTGCTCTCCAGTTTGTGTTACTATATGAGCAAATGTGTGTTACTATATGGGCAAATGCATGTTATTGTAAGGGCAAAATACATTTTTATAAGAATAAATATGTGTTTTTAATTTACTCATCATCCCTTTAAATTTAGGTATATTGATTTATGTAATAATACATTTTTTACTATTTTATGTGTTATTATATGAAAAAATAATTATTTCTATAAAAATAAATATATATATATATATATATGAAAAAACTAATATTTTTTGTTATATTAATACACATTTATCTTATATTCTATGAAAAAAATATTTATTTTATAAAAATAAATAAATAAATATAAAAAAATGATATTAAATCTAAAAAGTAATATACATTTTTCTTTATAATAACATGTATTTGTCCATATAGTAACACAAATTGAAAGCAAAATTTTAAATTTATTAGATAATGTTATTTGATTTTTTTTTTTAAAATAAAAAAAAATTGAACTAGTTACAGCTAGTGCTGTTATTCGAGCCGAGCGAGCCCGAGTACCTAGTACTCGGCTCGGCTCGTTAAACATTTCGAGCTAGGCTCGGCTCGGCTCATTAACCTTATCGAACTAAAAAGAAGGCTCGGCTCGACTCGTTTATTTTAAAAGTAAGCTCGGCTCGAGCTCGAGCTCGGCTCGTTTAGCCAAACGAGCTAAGCTCGATAGAGCTCGAACTCGAGCTCGAGCTCGAATTTTTTATTTTCAAATTTTTGTACTCTTACATATTCAACTCTAAATCATCAACAATTGATGCACAATAACATAACCTGAAATTATAACATGAATAACTAATCCATAAAGCAAAAACCATCAATCCATAAAGCAAAAAAAATTAATCCATCGTCTTAGAAATCTTATATTACATCTACGATTCAACACAAATCCACAAATAAAACACAAGTTTGCAACGCATAATTAAGTTTGAATAACATCAACATAGAACATGATGGATCATTGTTTTTTCTTGCACCACTTCACTTTTTGCTCACACTTGATCAGGGAGTTCAATTTCTTCAATATCCAATTCCTACAAAATATAACAACAAAGTCACTATATTAATAATACATATAAGACAATATAAAACTTGGAAATGAATATAAACAATTAAGCAATTGTAAATACATTAGAAGACATGCAACACAGTTTGCTTGCTGACCGTAGAAGAAAACAGCAATTTCGTGTAATGTTTTAATCAAAACAAGCCATTTGAGGCATAAAGTGAATCAAAATCAAGATTTAAGTTTTCTTTGAGCAACAGAAAAAAAAAACTTAAAAGCATGTCATCATTAAAATCAATACTCTATGTCATCATTTTCTCAGGCTTTGCATAGCTTAGTAATTGAATAAGGAATCCAACAATATTGATAAACCAACAATTGAATAAGGAATCCAACAATCTTTGAGCAACATACGCTTGAATATTGATAAACCAACAATATCCTAATACTAATGAAACCAACAATAGCAAATAAGGAATCCAACATGAGATATGTGCTATTTAGTTATGTTGATCAAATAAGGAATCCAACATTATATCTTTATTTAGTTATGTTGATCAAATAAGGAATTCAACCTACACTGCAACATAACAATATATGTATGTATGATAATCTACCATTATAATAGCAAATAAGGAATCCAACATTATATAATAGCAAATAAGGAATTTTCAACATTATGATAATCTAATAAAATACAACAAAACTTGAATAGATAATTACCACTTACCAGTAGACAAAATAATAAGTGGTGAAGAGCAGCTCAAGCAAATCTGCAAACAACAATCCAACTATAAGAAAAAGACAACAAAATACATTATAAAGCACACAAAATTTAAGGACATTTCTGCAGTTAATTCAAGCATTAGAAAAAATCTAGGGTTTTAAATGAATAACCTGGTGTCGGAGGTGCAGGGCGTCGGCGATGGCTGGGAGTCTGCGGTGGCGGGGGTCGGCAGCGGCTGGGCGACGGCGGCTGCTGAGCATCGGCGGAGACTGAGCGTCGGTGGAGGCTGGGCGTCGGCGGCTGCTGGGCGTCGCGGAGGCTGGGCGTCGGCGGCTGCTGGGCGTCGCGGAGGCTGGGCGTCGCGGAGGCTGGGCGTCGCGGAGGCTGGGCGTCGCGGTGGCTGAGCTTGCGGCGGTGCGGCGGCGCGGCGGTGGCCTGGGTTAGGAGCCTGGGAGTCGCCGGTCTCGTAGAGGGCGAGAGATGGTGTGTGTGGTTGAGAGTTGAGATGGGTACCGTGTGTGTGCGTGAGATTTGGATTAGGCACATTAGGGTTAGAAATTAAGAATTTAGAAAAAATAATATATATTTATGAATTTACAAAAATATCCTTATATTTTCGAGCTTATTCGAGCCTTGACGAGTAGCTCGCGAGCTAGCTCGGCTCGGCTCGTTAATGTAAACGAGCTTTATTGATACTCGAGCTCGGCTCGTTTAGCTATTCGAGCGAGCCGAGTTCGAGCTTTAACGAGCCGAGCCGAGCCGAGCTCACGAGCAGCTCGTTTATTTTAACAGCACTAGTTACAGCATTTGCATGATTATTTCTTAGGCATGTGGAAGGTAGTTACTGTGCATATATTAGTGAGCATGTGGAAGGAAGTCACTGAGCATTACATTAGCGAGTGTGAAGACACGGAGGTAGGCATGTGAAAGTTAGGCAAGGTGGCGCGCGTGAATTATTCATTTTCTTAAGTTTATTTTTAGTAATTTCTACCATAGAAATTTTTATATAAGTTTTTGTCATATATTTAATGCTTATAAATAGGATTCGTGTAGTGGATTCGAGAATCAATTAGCTGGATTCGCCACGTAGAGAATCCGACACAAGAATTCAAGAATCTTAACCCTTTTAGGGTGCGGGTGCGAATCTGATATTGCATTATAACATTTTTAGAAGAATCCGTGTATCATAGGTGACACCTTTTAATTGAAGCAAAATATTGTATTACTAAATTTCAAGTAATGTGTGTTAAGATTTATTAATACTATTTATTTAGTAAATTTATTAAAATTATTGTTTAGTGAATTAATTGAATTTAATTAATTCATTTTTATTTTTATTTTGGTTAAAACTTTTCACAGATTTTTAAACAGAAATTAAAAAAATATAATACTATTTCTATCCCGAATATTAAAAAAAATATAATACTATTTTAAGGTAATCATATTTAATATAAAATTAGTAACGTGAATACCGACGTAATTTATTATATTTATAAAATATAAAAAAGATGCAACACAATATTAATTAGGTACTGAAAATTAAATAAAATAAAATCAAAAGTTTGGCCTAAAAGCAATTTTATAGCTTGCACAGTATTTCGGTTGAGCCCAATTAAAAGGTTTGACTTAAACTATTTTTGCAACAATCCCATAATTATTTTATAAACTAAAAATAAGTTCCTCTTGTATGATTTTACTTAACAATGAATTAATTGAACTATATTTGCAGCCTTCGGTCCACTCAAACCAAATGGAATGGGGCCTCGCGTATGAAAACTGAGCAGCTTTAACATCCTGCAAATTGCATCTCTCTCTCTCTCTCTCTCTCTCTCTCTCTCTCATTTGGTTTTTTTGTCGCCTCCAGTCGGCGATAACCAAACCAACTGGAAAACAATTCAACTGTCTTTATCTTCATAAACCCCCGCATTAACTTTCAGAACATCACTAATAAAATAAATTTGCCTTTCCTACAGAGAAGGTACTCTGAAATATCTTGCAATTGAGCAACAGCTCATCTTTACTACGATTTTTCTTTTTTGCTCTATTGTATTGCTCCGACTTCCTAATTAATAAAATTTCCCAATTTTGCAAATTGGCTGGTTATTAGTATCTATATCATAGTTCTATCTTTTAATATTGTTCAAAGCTTGTAGTTTTGGTTTAATAAATACAGAACTACCGTAAATAAACACATAAAACTTGTGGTTAATATCTAAACTCAACTCCATTAATTTGTTCTAAGAGCGGTTCTTCTGTGCAATGGGGTGCATCGGGTGCACCCAAAATTAAAAATCAATTTTGGCAAATCAAATTTTGACTCCATTCTTCTCCCGGTCCTTACACAAAGCCCTGAGATTCTGTCATAACCACCCAGATTTACGACGTTCTTCTTGCGGCGTCAGGGCTCCCACAGGTACTGCATCGGAAGCTATTATAGAAGCTCACAGAGGAAACATTCGACGGCGGCGATTATTTTCAGGTTAAGCCTGTCGAGGACAGAAGACTGTTGGATTTGATGTCAATCCCGTGACCAACACGAACAGGATCACTAACCTTTAATGCGGAATTAATTACGAACCCGTTGGTATCCTCGTTTTGTCTTTTTCTTTGTCCCCAAATGTCCCGTACTCAGAGTCCAATACACAGTATAGTGTTTATTAATTTCCACTAATTGGTATCATCCAGAATGAGAATGTGTGTTTGATTTTCTTCTTCAATTAATCTTAGTCGGGAGTCAATTGTGAGGAAATTCTTTTTTTTTTACTTAACTTGGGGATTATCTCAGAAAAAAACTCCTTCTCTCTTATTCACTCACGTTAATTCCGCAGTAAGTATTTGAGAAGTTAATTATTAACTCCTCAATAACTAAATAACTTCTTCTATCTTTATCCACTTGGAATATATATAATTATAATTATATATAAATAATATATCAAATATTATTTACAAAGACAAAGGAGGCTTGTGCTTACGATAGATATTCTTCTTGAAGATTCCTATTAATTTGTTTTAGTACACCAGGCAACATTTTGTCTTTCCGAAGCTTACAAGCATGTATAAATGATGCAATCTTTTTAATTAAAAAAATGTTAGGAAAGGAAAGTAGATATAACGGCTTTAGTATCAATTTTGAAAATTTTCTTTTATTTATGGGAAAAATATATATAAATAATACACAAAGAATATATTTTATAATATTCAAAAAATAATTTATAGTACCCGAGAAACAATTGAGTAATAAATGAATAATTAATAAATGAGATAATGAGTATACCCAAAGACATTTTTATAATACTCGAAGAACAATTTATAATACCCAAAAAATAATTTATAATACACAAAGAATAATTTATAATATAAAAAATTATAAATAAATAATTAATAAACGCATAATACTCAAAAAATAATTTATAATACCCAAAGAATAATTTATAAATAAATAAATAATTTATAAATAAATAATAGATAAATGAGTAATAGCGAAAGAAAAATTTATAATTCCCGAATAACAACTAATTAATACCCCAAGAACAAGTTGATCTATATCAATGGAATAAATAATATCTATTGATATAAATTTCTAATCGATTTTATAGTACTTTAAAATAATTATTCAAAATACAATATCAAAAGGTTACAAATTACCTTTAATAAATGACATTTTTCATTATTTTTTATGAAAATAAACGTATTATTCACGTTCATATTAATCCATATTTTTAATTTTAACCTTTCAAATAGACACATGATTTTTTTATAGGAAAATTTTCATATTAAGGCCTGAATTTTAGTAATTGTCTCAAAATAAGGTTTATATTTACAATCATCTCAAATTAGAGCTTAAAATTGTATTTTTTCTCAAATTTGGATATATTTTAAAATACTGAGTCTCACTTTAAGAATACATAACAGAGAGTTTAACGGCATTCGTGATTCATATTTTTTTCTCCTAAAATAGATTATGAGGGGCTATTTTTCTTTTCCTATACTAGACACACATTTGCATCGCGATGAGATTGGAGGAGCAGAGTGCTATGAGGAGCAGAGTGTTATCTTCATCCCAAGAGAAATTGAATTGCTGTGTTCCCTTAAATTCAAAATGTGAAATCTCATAGAAGTGTTCAAAGGATACCACAACTCATTGTTTGAGAATAAAGATACATGGAAAAACTCAAAGCTACCTTGCGGAATTAATCTTAATATCAAACTGCAAAATGGTCACCCAAGGTAATTAAGTATCCTATTCATTTTGATATTGTGAATTTGCTAAGGGTATACTTTGTGTGATCTGCTGGTGAAAGAACATTACTACATTGTCACGCCCTTTATATGTTCGATGAAATGTGTCAAAGAAAAACAATTGTACATGAGTATATGATTCTCACTGGGATTAATTAATTTTGTCTTCTAAATTGGTTAGAACTTGAGTTTTCTATCTTTATTTATTTCTTCGAGTGCAATTACAAACTTGATGCTACAATATTTTTTTAATTCTCATGAGTAGTTTCTTTGTAGATCCGAATGTTGGTGAAATAGGGAAATAATATTAAAGGATGCATCAGTTTTAGTCAATAGCATGATTGATTTCTTAATTAATTTCTACTTCAGGAATTGATTGCTGCTCTTCTGGCTTGTGCTCTTTTCTGCTTGTTTCCAACAGCTGATAGAGGCGCCAAAAATCTTCGACTTATCAACTTTGAATTTCTATTTGTGTATTCTTGACAAGGCGAACTAACACAGCAGGCATCAATATAATTACGAAGGACCCGCAGGTCGCCGAGCTCGGCGAAGCGGGTAGCAGCTCGCCCAGGCCCCGAAAGCCTGGGATTAGCTTACCAATCGGGTGAAACGAGGAGAGCTCGCGAGGGAGCTCACCCGCTAGGGGGTGGCTCGCCCGCGAGCACGGGGGCCGAGCCAAAACCCATCCCTATACTCCCAGAAATGGCACAAGGCAAGGGAGCTCGCCGGGCCCGGGAACCCAACCAGCGAGTGTATAGATAGGACATGTACATGTAGTAGCAAGGGGAGTTGAAAGGGGAGCAGTGTGGGGGACCAAGACGAGGGTAAGGAACCCTCGTCAACACCGGAAGCCAAATAGGCTCGTAAGGTGTCGTCTCACACTCGCACACCTATAAATAAGACCTCTCTTGTAACTATTACTGAATTAATTGAATACAAGCCTACTCTTACTTTCTCTCTCTAAGCTCTCATTTCTCTCTCTATATTATATCCAAGAACACGAAACCCTCGATTATTGTTTGATAGGATTAATACGTTATAAAGCCACATAAACAAACACGATTAGTAAATTCTATCAATAATTTGGCGCTAGAAGGAGGGCCCCGAACCTCAAAAATTTGAAAAACAAAATTCGGGTTTGTTGAAGGTTTGAAGATTTGAAGGTATTCTTGGCCAAGGCTCAAGAACACTTGAAGATACACACACGTTCTTACTCCTTGAACGAGAAACCCAGATTTCCGGACGAAAATCCAAATTTTTGGACTTTCTAAAATTCTGCCCAAAAAAGTTTTTAAACGCGCGCGTGTACACGAATAAACTGGATTTCGGATAATTCGTCGCACGCGGGGCTAGACTAAAACTCGGACAAGTCCACCCTGGCGGAAGACCATGACCTCGGCGAGCTCGGCGATCTACCTTGGCGACTTGCGGCTAGCTTTCCCCTCCAAAAACATAAAATGGCTAAGGGACAGACCTCGGCAGCTGCCGGAAGGTCAAAGGGGGACGACCAGGACTAGGCCGAGGTGGAGACCTCGTGCCAAGCTCCCCCGAAAAACACAGCCCCGCGACCTCCGCGGGTTATGGTAACTCAGGAGAATTTGAGCCCTGCCCTGAGGGACCTGGCCAACAATCCCGACGAGCTCCAACGCACCATTGCAACCTTGCAGAGGTTGCAGCAGAGGCAGCACGACGAGCTCACCCTAGTACCTAGGCGAGCTCCAGCCGCCGAGGCCCGGGAGCAGACAAGGCCCACTCAGGGTAACCAAATCCGGGGGGAGTACAACAACCTCCCCACCGAGAAGGAGGCGAGCTCGGCCTAAGCTCGCCAGCACCGCGAGCGGGCCGGTAAGGTCAAGATAGTGGAGGAGTTGCCTGCCCTGCACACCGGGCGAGCTTCGGCCTACACTGAGGCATCCGGCACCCACTAATCTCTGAGGAGGGAGGTCCTCCAGGGCAGACTGGGGCCCAGGTGCGGATAGAACGAACGAACAGCCACCCCGGTCACATCCCACCGGGGAGACTCAGACCTGCAGCCACACAGGTCCGCCTACGAATGATTGAGAAGGCCTGCGACCGACAGGTTGGGCCCCCATGGCGTACGTCAATTCCTGCCCGTCACGGAGAGTTCACCCCAGAGTGAGGCGCCTAGGGAGCATGCGTCCACGAGGCGCACGACCTTCGAGCCACCTCCACCGGAGGTGACCCAAAATGACGAGCTGACCTCACTGAAAAAGGCCGTCGAAATGCTACAAGCACAAGTAGCAGCCAAGTTTGGCGGACCTGACGCCACCACTCTTCCCGCATCCCCATTGGCACCTGCCATCCTCTGCGCACCGGTCCAGAAGAAAATTCAATTCCCGGTGATGTCTGCATACGAGGGCGAATCTGACCCGAAGGTCCACCTGGCCAAGTATGCAGACTTTATGATTTCGGTGGGTGCCACCGACTCTACTCAGTGCCGGAATTTTCCGCTGACCCTTGGAGACCGAGCCCACCACTGGTTCTCATCACTCACCCCGGGGTCGATCCATTCATTTGGCCAACTCTCGCGGGAGTTCTTGGCCCACTTCTCTGGGTTTGGATCCTACCTTACCCAGAAGCACCGCCTCGCCAACATCCATCAAGGCGAGAGCGAGACCGAGCAGCAGTACCTGGAGAGGTTCGACAAAATACTACTGGAAGGCGAGCCGGTGAGCGAGGCGCGGTGATGGCCGGGCTCAGAAAGGGCACCGACCTCTGGAAGGAGATGCACCTCGCATGTCCGGACACTTACACCGAATTCCACCACAAGGCGGGGGTGTTCGTGGCTATGCAGGAGGCACTACTGAAAGAAGTTGGTACCCCGGAAGAGAAAAAATCCTACGGGAAGAAGTCCGGGGGCACATACAAGGCTCCCCGGAACATGAAAGCTTTTGGCGACGGGGACGAGTTCAAGGAGAAGCTCAACCAGGTCCTCACCGTCTCCATCGACTACGTCTTCACGGCGGTCAAGGACAAGGCTTTGTTGGAAGAGCCGAGGAGAATTCTCCAAGATCGCGCGAAGCTCAATCCCAATAAGTACTGCGCCTATCACCAGTCCATCGGCCACTTCACCAGTGAATGCCGAGACCTTTTCAAACAACTGTGGAAATTTTACGAGGACGGGAAGCTGGCCGAGTTCGTGAAGAAGACCCCAGTTAAGAGGCTCAGGTTAGAGAGAAGGGAGGTCTCCGATAACGAAGAAGAGGACGCAGGCCAACACGGACCTCAGAACAGGCGAAGGGGACCTCCCCAACCTAAACAGAACATGGAGCCCACCCGAGAACTCTTAGTCCTCGAGGAGGAAATTGGAGCTGCTGGAGGTCTCCAAGACGGGGGATCCTCCATGTCCAAGAGAAAGAGGAAGGCCAAAATCCAGGCCGTGAACCAGGTCCAGGAAGGCAGCTCCAGTCCCAGGTTCGTCGCGCAGCTCACTGACGAGCTGATATTCTCCTCAGTAGACCTGGAGGGGGTACTGACGCCCCATAACGACTCGTTGGTGATAACCGCCAATATCATGAACGTCTGAGTTCACAGACTGCTTGTAGACACCGGTGCATTCACCAACATCCTCTTCAAATCCACCTTAGACGCCTTAGGTGATTTTGAGTCATATCTAGAACCTAGCAATGCTAGGATAGTGGGGTTCATAGATTTCCTAGTTGTCGACCAGCAGTCCTCCTACAACGGGTTCCTTGGCCGCCCATTTTTCAATGAATTCAAAGCGGCGTGTTCGACCTACTTCTATTGTGTAAAATTCCCAACTCTGAAAGGAGCAGGCACCATTAAAGGTGACCAGAAAAAGTCCCGAGAGTTTTTACTCCAAATCTAAGAAAGCCAGGTCAAAAAGGTGCTGACGCAGGTCCAGGTCCTTGAGGAAGACGTGCAAATCCCGGCAGACGAGCCAAACATTCTAGACGTTATCTCGATCGAAACTGAAATGATGGAGGTAGGAGATCTGCCAGAAATCGAACAAGTCTCAGGACCTGCGCAAGACACACAACCGGCGCCAATGGAGGGATTAGAGGAAACCCAAAACAACCAAGTGTTGGGACCGGTGCAGGATCAGCCACCTGCGCCCATGGAAGTGGTGGATGAAGCCCAAGATGGGGGACCTGCGGGAGGTCAAGAACCAGGACCAATGGACGTTGACCCAACTCCCCAGGTCACCGAACCATCCCAAGTTGACAAACCACCGGAGGTACTAACAGTTGATGAACCCACCCAAGCTGAAGGCCAAACCAATGACCTCAAACCGCGCATAGGTCATGAACCTGCGCAGATATCACAAGAGGAGTGGGACGAATTCATCAGCGACCCGAGGTGGAAAAGTCAAAAGATAAAAGCCACTCCCATGGAGGAATTAACAGCATTTCTGGTGGACCCGGAAAGGGACTTGGAACTCTTCATAGGCTCCGAGTTACATGAACCGTACCGGTCGAGGATGGAACTGTTCTTGATGTCCAACTTGGACGTGTTTTCTTGGTCCCATGAAGATATGACGGGAATCCTGTTGGAGCACGCTTGCCACAGACTTAACATAGATCTGGAAAAGAGACCCGTACGTCAAAAACGAAGGAAATACAGACCAGACAAATACGCAGCTCTGACCGTTGAGGTGGGGAAGTTGCTGGATAACAAGCTGATAAAAGAAGCTTTGTGTCCGCAGTGGGTAGCAAACCCCGTCCTGGTGAAGAAACATAACGGGACGTGGAGGCTCTGCATCGACTTCACAGACCTGAACAAAGCATGCCCGAAGGACAACTTCCCACTACCTCACATTGACCAGCTGGTAGATAGCACCGCAGGCCATGAGATGATGACATTCATGGATGCTTTTGCAGGCTATCACCAGATAGCGTTGCACCCAGATGACCAGGAATACACGACGTTCTACACCAACAAAAACATGTATTGCTGGGAAAGGATGCCGTTCGGACTCATCAACGCCGGACATGGAGGTTTACGTGGACAACATAGTAGTCAAGAGTCTGAGAAAGGAGGATCACCTTGACCACCTAAAACAGACCTTCGACATACTACGCCACTACAACATGAAGTTGAACCCCAAGAAAACCAGCTTCGGCGTACATTCAGAAAAGTTCCTGGGGCACCTGGTTAGCCAACGAGGAATCGAGGTCAACCCCACGCAGGTCCAATTCATAATCGAGATGGGGTACCCGATTCAGTGCAGAAAATCCAGAGGTTAACCGGGTGCATGACAGCCTTGAATAGATTCATTTCCAGGTCCGGTGATCGAAACCGCCTATTTTTCGAGGCGATCAAAGCAAACACACGAAGGTATAAAGAGGCGGCAAAAGCCAATAAGCTCCACCTCAAAAACCACTTCGTATGGACAAGCGAATGCCAACGAGCCTTTGAAGACATTAAAGCATACCTAGCAGATACGCAGGTCCTATCGAAGCCAATACCTGGGGAGAAGTTATACCTCTACCTTGCTGTGTCAGAGGTTGCCATTAGCTCCGTCCTGGTCCGAGAAGAGGCGAAAACACACCTGCCAGTGTACTACGTAAGCCAAGTCTTGCACGAAGCTGAGTTGCGGTATACCCCGACAGAGAAGCTAGCTTATGCACTAGTGATGAGTGTTAGAAAATTGAGGCCCTATTTCTTCGACCACCCAGTGGAGGTGCTGACAACATTCACACTAAGGCAAATACTAAAACGACCGGATACCGCCGGACGTTTGCTGAAATGGTCACTTGAGATTAGCCAATACGGTATAACCTACGCACCCCGAACAACAATCAAGGGACAAGCGCTCGCCGACTTTATCATTGAGCTAACTTTCCCACTAGATCCGACGAGGGGGTGTATAGCTCCATGGCACCTCTACGTTGACGGATCATCGACCAGCACAGCAGTAGGCACCGGCGTAGTCCTGATCAGCCCGGACAGGCAAGTCTTCACCTCCGCAATCCGGTTCGACTTCCGAGCAACCAACAATGAGGTGGAGTATGAAGCTTTGATAGCTGGACTTAGGTTATCATTAGCTGTGAAGGCAACCAATCTTCAAGTTTTCGGAGATTCCCAGCTAATAATATCCCAAGTCCGGGGGGAGTATGAGGCAAAAGACCAGCAAATAATAACCTACCAGAAGATAGCCGCGCATCTGATCTCGATGTTTATGCAGGTCTACATCAACCAGATACCGCGGCTAGAGAACACACAAGCAGATGCCCTAGCCCGACTAGCTACCAGTAACAGCGAAGCCGAGTTCACGGAAGTTGTAATCACCAAGCTGAAGAACCCCTCGACGTCCGATTACAATGTAAATCAGACCTCGAGTGGGGGGCAGGAAGGTGATGAGGACAGTGAAGATTGGCGCACTCCAATCCAAAAATACCTAAAAGACGGAACAACCCCCGAAGATACCTGGGAAGCTAATCGAATAGTGAAGCAATCTACCAGATATACGCTGCTGGATGACCAACTCTACAAACATGGATTCTCTCTACCCCTACTCAAATGCCTAACTAAGAAACAGGGGTCCGAGGTGTTAGAAGAAATCCACGAAAGAATTTGTGGGAGTCATGCTGGGGGGCAAGGGTTGGCATACAAGACGATCAGGCAGGGGTACTATTGGCCTACTCTTCGCAAAGATGCCATCAGCTTCGTACGAAGGTGCCGAAAGTGTCAACATTTCACACCCAATATCCACTCCCCAGCCAACCAGCTGAAGTCGGTCTTCAGCCCATGGCCTTCCGCAAAATGGGGTATCAACTTGATCGGCCCATTTCCACCTGGCAGAGACGGTGTAAAGTTTGCTGTTGTAGCAGTAGACTACTACACTAAGTGGGCCGAGGCCGAAGCTCTCACAATAATAACGCAAGAAAGGATGATCGGCTTCATATGGAAGAACCTGATATGTCGGTTTGGACTTCCACAATCGATCATCACAGATAACGGAATGCAGTTCGACGGTCAAATGTTGAGAGACATCTGCAGTTCATGGAACATCAAGAAGCACTACTCAACTCCTTACCATCCACTGTCAAACGGCCAGGTCGAGGCGGTGAACAAAATTCTGAAACCCATACTGAAGCTCCGCCTCGAAGATAAGAAAGGTAGCTGGGCAGACGAACTCCCGGAGGTCCTATGGTCTTACAGAACATCATACCCGGCCAGCACCGGAGAGACCCCGTTTGCCTTAGCCTTCGGAACTGAGGCGGTGATACCCGTCAAAGTTCAGAATAAGACTTGGAAGGTGGTAGGAATTGACGAAGAAAAGAATGACGAAGCCTTGGCTGTAGAGAAAGATCTGATCGAAGAGACCAGAGCTTCATCAGAAATGAAGAACGCTACCTACAAGCGCAGAGCAGAGAAGTACTACAATTCCCAGGTCCGAGACCGAAAGTTCAAGGTCGGAGACCTGGTACTGAAAAAGAAACTAATGACCCCACCTGGTGTGTTGGGTCAAACTGGGAAGGACCGTTCTGGGTCACCGCAGCCTGGCCAAACGGCACCTACGACCTCGAAGACGTAGAAGGCAAAGCCTCGTCATATACCTGGAGTGTGGCACACTTGAAAAAGTTTTATCAATGAGCTAAGATTTTGTAATAGACCAGCCAAAGGTTAGCATAAAAAATATTGATAGAAATCGGTGTAAATTACGCTGCTATAAGAAGTTAGAAAAATTCTGGTGAAATCAAGAAAATTTGCCAAGTGTTCGGACCTCCGTAGCTCGCCAACTATGCGAGCTACTGCAGGTCGCCCTCCGTTCGAAAGGGTTCGCCCAATACAGCTCGCCAAGTGTTCGGAGCCTCTTAACGCGCAAGGACCAAGGTCCGAAACGTTATAACCAAAATGCTTGTGGGCAGAGACCAAAGTACCCAAGGTCGCAAAAGTGCCCTTCATAAAGGGCCGCTAAGCACCAACTGCCTTAAGTTAGAAAAATCCACGAAAAAGATAAAAAACGTCTAAGGCAAGGTTCATGAAACCCTACTGCCTAACGTGGATTAAACGAAGTACAACTCGCTACCCCAAGTGGTTTAAGACGAGCGATTCGCGACCCCAAGTGGTGTAAGATGAAGAATACGTACTGCTAAAACAGAGGTACAATTCGTGGACCTAAGTGACGTAAGACGAACGATTCACTTCTCAAAGTAGAGTAAGACGAACAGTTAAGTACCCGGAAAATATGCAAACGAGCTAAGTAAAATTATAACGTGAAGCACAAAAATGTGAGTAAAAAGAGTTAGACAAAAAATGCTCGGGTTTCATTCAAAAATACTTGGAAAATTTTTAAGCCAAAAATGGTTCCTGAAAAAATCCTAAGTATGAATAGTGCTGCTGGCCACAAAGGTCAGCCAACTGACCATCTTTAAAATGCAAAAAGCTCCTTCTGGGCGAGCTACACATGCCCGGCGAGCTACAACTACTTGAACAGAAAGAAAGACTACAAAAAGAGCTCCTTCTGGGTGAGCTACGTAGCCCGGCGAGCTACTACAACTTGGAAAATAAAAACTAACTGAAAAGCTCCCTAAGTCTCCGGAGCTGCGGGGGCATCAGAGGGCACCTCGGCGGAGCTGGGGGCGACCTAGTCGGCTGGGAGGGCGAGCTCGACTTCAGAAGTGATGTTGCCGGTAAGCCCGCTGGCGTCGAACTCGCCAAGATTCAGCATAGCATCCCCACAGGCCTCTTGGAGCTGTGCAACGGTGAGTGGGATCTTCTCCTCCTCGTCAGTGACCTCTGTTTCGCCAACATTCAGTTCCGGCACCGGGATAGTGTTGATAATCTTGAACCGTGCTGGAACGAAATCCAGAGAAATCCCGAGCTCTGGGAGGTCGTCAATGTCCAGCTCGGCGCCGTCGGGGAAAGGGACTCTGTCCAAGCATTCCTTGAACTCGCCCACTGCCGCTTTGACCTCATCATCATTGTGGGCTCGCGCCCACCAGAGAGCCCGCAGGACCTCGGCATAGCACTGCACGAAGCCCTTATCCGAGGCCTCAGCCCTCGCGGTGACCAGGTCTGCCGAGGTGGAAGCGTTGTGATGAAGCTCGGTGACCTCGTTTACCTTGGCCGAGAGCTCATCCTTCAACTTTGAGCACTCCTCGTCCGTGCTCCTGACTAGACCCCGCTGCAGTGCCAGGTCCTTCATGGTCACCTCGTGCTCGCCGACCTCTTTGGCGAGCTTCTCGGCGAGCTCGTCCTCCTTGGCCTTGATCTTGGCCTCCGCTTCTTGTTCCAGCCCGGCGAGCTTACGCTGAAGGTCCTAAAGCTGCTTCAGGGCGCTCTGCTCGGTAGCCAGGGATGCGGCGGCCTTCTCCTCGGTGAGCTTCGCCTGCTTCTTGGCCTTGTCGGTGGATTTCTCCAAGGCGAGCAACCTTTTGTTCTTTTCTTGGCTACCTGCCTCCAGCTCGGCCGCCTGCCCCAATGCCTTCTGGTTCACAAGCAGTAACCCACTTGCTTAATGGGACGAGAGGAGGAGGTTCTCGGCTAGATTCTGGCCGATGATAGTTGCCACCTGAGGGGTGGACCAGTGCATCGGCATCTCACTCACGCTGTTCCGGACCAGGCCCGGATGGAGGCTACGCATTGACGTCAATGAGCGAGATCGCTCGAAGGCATGGAGAGCCTCATGCTGGTTTGGGTAAGCGATTGGGGCATAGCTGCAAGGTAAAGACAGTTAAAAGTTAGAAAATAAAACAAAACATGTTAAGCACCGAAACTAAGATGGCGAGCTACTTACTGAACTAGCTCGGGGTCCCAACCCAAGAGCGTATCGTCAACGGCCCGAACACCGAAAGGAGACGGGGAAGGCGGTGAGCTCCGAATGGGTGTTGCCACCAACGGAGCAGTGGATTGGGCAGATCCACCTTGCCCGGACCTCGCCGAAGCTTGCTCGGCTTGGTCAGAATCTTCATCTCGCAGACCAGAGTATTTGGTCCTCTTGCGACCTTGGGGGTCTTCACCCCCCACTTGAGACCCGTCTCCGTGGTGGAGGCCCCTTTTGGACTGATGGGTAGCTCACCCAGGCGCGGACCCACCTCACCATCCTCCTCTTCCACCTCGTGCGACCTCTGTCGCCTTGGTTTTTGCGGGGGCCTTCACTTGCTCCTTCTGAGCCCCGGATCCGCCCGCCTCGCCCCTCTTCTGGGCGAGCTCGGCTTTCTTGCTCGCGTCCAACGCGAGCAACGAGAGTGGGGCGAGTTTATTCAGGTGAGGTGGACCCATCGCAAATCGGCGAGCTAACTCTCGATAAGAGTCCGGGATCTCGACGGTGGGAAAAGCGACCTTGCTACCGTCTGCAAAAAGGAAAAGAGTTAGCATCTCGGGCGAGCTGCCCCCCCAAACTGGGCGAGCTAGAAAGAGTTGTTAACCTGGAAGATTGGGACCTTGGATCGCGAGGTGGTGAGGCAAGGTGAGGAGTCCGGCGAGCCTCAAGCAGTGGTGCTGAGTCAGGTAGGCAATATCCCAATCCTTTTGACTCCTCAGATAGCAGACGGCTCGCACCAGGTCAAACTCAAGGGATGTCTCGGGCTTTCCACGGCTCGAGATGTGATGCTTCAAACCTGCAAAAAGGAAAGAATTAGATTAGTAAATCTAATTCAACCCACACACACCAAGTAGGCGACCTACTGCTAGCCTCCCCATATTCGTCGGGGGTTAGAATTCGTTCTCCTCGCCCGGAGTAGCTCGTCGAAGCTCGCCAGTCTCCGCCCATAAAGAAGAACAAATTCTTCCAATCGCGGACCTTGTTCTGGACGATCCCCAGGAATTTCTCTCCCGGGCGAGCTCGGAGGTAGTAATACCCCAGGCCATCATTCACCTGCCGAGTTACGGCGAGGAGTTCGTTGATCTCGGCTGTAGTTAACCGGTTCTCGTACCCCTCCAACCCAAAGACCGCCAGCGCCGCCAATAGATTACTCCAGGCTTTGGGAGTGAGCTGGGTGATGGCAAGGTTGTTATCGAGCAGGAACAGGCCAATAATCGGATGCACGGGTAAAGTCAGCCCGGCCTCAAGGGTGTGCACGTTGATGGCCGTCAACCCCGCCGGAGGTGTATCAGCTCGCTCATCCTTCCTCGGGGCGTATAGGAAGATGTCGAGCGGGATCCGATATTTCTCACGAAGATGAGGGAGCTGGTACTCATGTATGATGCTGACCACCTCACTTGCTTTGTAATCGGAATTGTTCACCGTATCCCTATATTCCCGCCCGGGAAGTTCGAAGCTCGCCCCGTGCTGGGCGACATACTCGTCCCAATCAAAGAGGTGGGCAACCTCGTTGGGGACCTGGTGCTCGATCAATTGGGGCTCCGAGAAACAGATTGAACTGAACCATTCAATTGTAACCTCCCCCAGGTCACCCCTCTCCTCGCCTATGTCGGCGACCTCTTCGCCGGCCTCGGTGACCTCCTCGCCGACCTCGACAGGCCCTTCGTTGCCACTGGCAACCCTTTCCTCATGGGCGACCTCCTCGCCTTTCTCCCATACCTCGCGAACAACGGCACTGGAGGCCCCTTCCTCCGAAACAGAGCGGACCTCTCCGAGCAGCTCGCTAGAGTCTGGGCAAGCTACCGAGGTCACTGGAGCCAATCATTATCGGGGTCGTTTGAGGGATGGGTTCGTCTTCTGTCATGGGGTGTTTTCCGGGGTTGCGGTTCGAGCGAGTATCACTTAGCATTTGTGTCGACATAATCTCGGAGAGTCCCGAAGTGTTATGGTACGTGAGTGACCGAAAAAATTGGAGAGCCGCGAGGGAACGTCCAAAATTCAAAGAACTCAAAGAAATCGAAAGAGAAAAAATAGAAAAGGAAGAGGAATGGGTTTTCTACTTTGTGGAACGCCGGAAATCCCATCGGAAGCAAAGGTGTCGTTCGCCGAAAATATGTTCTGAAAATTCGGAAGGTTAAAAGTGAGGAATGAACTCACCCTCCCCTATTTATAAGGGTCGCGGCGAGATGTGATATTCGGAGAGTGCGAGGGCCTTTTTGCAAAGAATTTGAAAGGTTACTATAATGGGCGAGGGAAACCACGCCTAAAAAGGCGTGCACAATGCCTGGATTCTCGTACCACGTCGGCCGAGGCAACGTAGAGCTCGCCCTCCAGCTCGGCACTTGCCCGAGTGTAGTTCGCCAAGGTTCGAGCCCTCGCCCGTGGAAATAAGTTAGCTCGCCCACACATTTGACGAAGTCATGATGCGTGCGAGCTGAGGGGCAAATGTTGACAAGGCGAACTAACACAGCAGGCATCAATATAATTATGAAGGACCCGCAGGTCGCCGAGCTCGGCAAAGCGGGTAGCAGCTCGTCCAGGCCCCGAAAGCCTGGGATCAGCTTACCAATCGGGCAAAACGAGGAGAGCTCACGAGGGAGCTCGCCCGCTAGGGGGTGGCTAGCCCGCGAGCACGGGGGCGGAGCCGAAACCCATCCCTATACTCCCAGAAATGGCACAAGGCAAGGGAGCTCGCCAGGCAGCTCACCGGATAGCTCACCGGGCCCGGGAACCCAACCAGCGAGTGTATAGGTAGGACATGTACATGTAGTAGAAAAGGGCGTTGAAAGGGGAGCAGTGTGGGGGACCAAGACGAGAGTAAGGAACCCTCGTCAACACCGGAAGCCAAATAGGCTCGTAAGGTGCCGTCTCACACTCGCACACCTATAAATAAGACCTCTCTTGTAACTATTACGGAATTAATTGAATACAACCCTACTCTTACTTTCTCTCTCTAAGCTCTCATTTCTCTCTCTATATTATATCCAAGAACACTAAACCCTCGATTATTATTTGATAGGATTAATACGTTATAAAGACACATAAACAAACACGATTAGTAAATTTTGATACTGTGAATTTGCTAAGGGTATACTTTGTGTGATCTGATGGTGAAAGAACATTACTACATTGTTATGCCCTTTATATGTTCGATGAAATGTGTCAAAGAAAAACACTTGTATATGAGTATATGATTCTCACTGGGATTAATTAATTTTGCCTTCTAAATTGGTTAGAACTTGGGTTTTCTATCTTTATTTATTTCTTCGAGTGCAATTACAAACTTGATGCTACAATATTTTTTAATTCTCATGAGTAGTTTCTTTGTAGATCCAAATGTTGGTGAAATAGAGAAATAATATTAAAGGATGCATCAGTTTTAGTCAATAGCATGATTGATTTCTTAATTAATTTCTACTTCAGGAATTGATTGCTGCTCTTCTGGCTTGTGCTCTTTTCTGCTTGTTTCCAACAGCTGATAGAGGCGCCAAAAATCTTCTACTTATCAACTTTGAATTTCTATTTGTGTATGTCTCTGTTTCTCATGTTTAATTTTCTTAGAGAATATATATGACACTACTTATCATTATATAACTAGTGGAGTAATGCCATAGAAGGATTAACTCTCATATTTATGATATGAGGGGTACATATTTTCCAAATAAATTAACATCATTCAACAATCTAATTTTATATAGGAGTATGTATATACATTCCATTAATTTTGCTGTGGGATGTAAGGCTGTTTCATGATCTTTTTACTGTTGTCAGGTCTCTATACGAGCGCAATGAAGTGAGTCCGCAACATAAAATCAAGTGCCTCCTACACTATTTTGAGAAGATATGCTCCGATATGCCTACAGGCAATGTCTCCTTTGAGCGAAAGGTTCTCCCTTCATACCCGGAGCCTGATTTCTGGAAGAACTCTACCGTTTCTCTCTGCCCATTGGAGGTACGTAAGATTAACTGTTGGGGAAATTAAATAAATGAATTGATTCCATATACTTTTAATTATATGAGGTGAAATTCTATCAACCAACCTGCCATATAATTTAGTCAAAGTATAAACTCAAATGCTCATCATAGATAATCTGTTAACTTTATCATCCATGGTAGTTTCCTTGATCCACAGATGATATAAAGTTAAATCTCAAACATTAAATCCCACATCGAAAACTACCCTTATTTCAATGATGGTTCATCTATTGCAGGTTCACACTTGTGGTATAATTGAAGATCAGTTAACTGAAGCTCTTGAAGTAGATTTTGCAAATAAATCCATTGGAGGGGGTGCCCTGCGCGGCGGCTGCGTGCAAGAAGAAATCCGTTTCATGATCAATCCGGAACTGATTGCCAGCTTACTCTTCCTGCCCACAATGGCAGATAATGAGTCTATTGAGATTGTTCGTTCTGAAAGATTCTCAAACTACACTGGCTATTCCAAATCATTCCGCTTTTCTGGACCCCATGTGGATGGAAAGAGTGTCGACAATATGGAAGAGTTTGTTGTTAAATTTGTTCAAGAAATACAACAATTGAAGAAGCAAAATGAATCAACTATCTTTAGCAATATAATCAAGCCAACTTGAGATATTATCTTCTACCAAAACCTGGGGTGTCAAAATAGCTGCTGGTGCAATGTGGGAATGGAGGCTCCCAGACATGCTATCCCCATGTGCAAATTGGCATACGCGTGTTTGCTTTTTATTTCATGTGTGAAACAATATAAATTTAGACGTGTTAGAAAAATATTCAGTTGTTATCATTGTACATTTTCATTAATCCTTTGCTTATGTTATTTGTATGAGATGTTAGGCTAAATGTACGAAAATGACTTTTAGAATGAAATCACATTTATTTTTGGGGAAATGCATTTTCTTAGTCTGGCAAGTTTGTCCATTTATTGTTCAGGGACACTCTACTTAGAAACCATTCTGAGTATTATCATAAATCAAAGACAAATTGAAATGATCGAGGTTCTAATACATACTATACCTATTGAATTACAGTTGCCAGATTCCGAACTCTCATGGATAACTCTGTAAATGGAAATAAATTTTAAAAGTGCTACCTTGTTGGCTACAAATTCTGAAATCAAATAACATTCAAACCAACCTTGGCCCAAGTGTGTGGGATACAACCCTTACCAATAAAAACAACATTATTACCAGCAGCCTTTTCAACAGTACCAGCAGCATCAAGTGCAAGTTCAGGGTCAGCAATCTCATGTATATTGCCAAGCTGTTGCGCAACCCCAAGCCCAGCCCCAGCCACAAGCCCAGGCCCAACAGCACCTGCAGCCTCAACCTCTTCAGCAGCCAAATCTTGTTCATCAAGCCCCACCACAGCCTCCTCAAATGCAAGCTCAAGGACAGGCTCAAACTTAACCCCTGGTGCAACTTACACCTCAAGGGCAGGCCCAGGCACATGCCCCTATATGCTTTTGCCACAATCACAGTCATACCAATCTCAATCCCAACCTCCAATGTTCCATCCTCAAGCTAACCAGTCAGCATCTTCTGGTAACCTGCAACAGGCTCCACATCCACTTGTTGCTCCTGTTAGTGGTCATCAATTTTATCAACAACCACTGACAGCCCAAAATATGCTGTCAGGAGCTCTGCAGCAACATCCACTTCAAGCACATAGCCAAGTTCCTCAGCAACCTACACTAATGAGGTCATCCTAGTCTCATGGTTCAGTTTCCCAACAGAAAAAGAATTATTCCAGCAACTTAAGTAAGAATGAAACAACTTACAGATAATGGAACACCAAGAAATATAAATGCATTGAAAAAGATAGCCATGTATCAAAATTACTGAAAAATAATTCAAGCCAAAACAAAAAATATCCATGAAAAAAAAATACATTTTTATCAACTACATATGACACACTCATCGTTGTTTCATCCAAATCTTCTCTAACATGTGAAGTCGTAGATTTTGGTTGAGGCATTGCATCTTGCTATATCCCGTCCTAATAAGAAAATAGAATAATTAATTTAGAAAAAATACTAAAAATAAGAATAATAAATATTTCATTACTATTAAAGGGGGAAATAAATAACCTGTTCATCATTCTTATTTTTGCAGCCTCTTTTATTGTGACCAAATCCACCACATTTACCACATTTTGTTGGTCCATATTTCTTTTTAGCTTTATGAAGATCTCTAGACTCAGCAAGGTCTTTTGCTCTTCGCTTCTTTGGCCTTCCAGCGGACCTTTTATAAAGGGGTGGTAGAATGACTTCGTGATCGCTTTTAGGCCAAAAGGCAGGACCAGTCAAAGGGTATATGCAATGATCATAAGTATTTAAGCATGTTTCTCTTGTGAAATACTCACTTACGTAATCTTCATATTTTTTGTTAATTTTTTCTATGGCAGCGACAGCATGCTTACAAGGAATTCCCGATATATCCCAATTTCTACAAGTGCATGTGTGTCTATCAAGATTCACAACGAACTTCTCAGGTTTACGAGATACCTCAAAAATAACCATCTGCCTATCACCACATGGAGCTGCATCCCATACTTTACTATCCATAATTGATATATTTAGCTTCTCAAGTATGTTAGGGCATAAATCAGAATTTCTTCTCCTCATATTTTCTCCATTTTCGAACATTCTTGTCATCGTTTGAGTCCATATATTCTCAATTAAAGAAGTAATGCCACCACCTCTAAATTCTAAGATTTTTCCATTGAAACACTCAACAATGTTGCTTGAAACTGTAGATGACTTAACATGAGCCTCAAAACCAGCTTTGCTCCATCTTTCCATGCCAATATCAATTAAGTGTTTCCAAGCATCTCCACAAGTTTGTTTTACCTCATTCATGTGAAAATCGTAGTCCACAATAGTGGTGGCATTTACTGCTTTCCAGAATTGATTTGCGACTTGCTTATCTCTCCATCTTTTTTTGAAATTACGGAATAAATGTAAAACACATAGTCGGTGATACTTGGAGGGATACACATCATTCAAAGCTGAAACAAGACCCTGTTGAAAAAAATATATTAAATAAAGTGCATAAGCAATCATATTGATTAAAAAAGAATACATTATTGCAAGTTATTACCTTCCCTTGATCTGAGATAAAAGTCCATCTTTCACCACGTGAGGATCTAAGCCCAATATCTATTAACAAGTTACTTAAAAACCAAGACCATGTCTCTCTAGTTTCAGAAGAAACTATAGCGCATGCAATAAGAAAGAGACAGTTGTTTCCATCTTGAGTTACAGCTGCTAAAAGCTGACCTCGATAATAACCCTTCAAGAAGCATCCATCTATTGCTATTAAGGATCGACAGCCTGCTAAAAATCCCTTCTTGCATGCATCAATGCAGATATAAAGTCGATCAAATCGAGAAGGTACTCCTAGAGTCAATATTTTAAAAGTCGTCCCAGGATTAGTTCTTAATAATTCCTCACGATAGTCCCACAATCTTGCAAACTGCTCATCATGATTTCCATCCATAGAATGAAGGGCGAGGCTTCTTACTCTATATATTTTTGCTCGACTAAGTTTCATATTATATTTCCCTGCAATATGTTCTTTCAACTGTGGCCCAGTCATATTCGGAAACTTTTTCAAATCATCAGCCATCATTTTGCTTAACCATTTTGTATCTATAAATCTTGCTTTTGCTCCCCCTTTCTTACAATCATGTTCCTCATAGTATGTTTTCACTTCATATGTTTCAAGGTGACCCACTTTTGAACAATAGGTATGCCACGGACAATCAACCGCACATCGTGCCCTGCACCTTTTCCTATCTTTTCTCACAATTGATAAGTTGTAGTTATTGTATGCACCATAAGTTTTGACAACATCATAAAATTCATCAATGGAAGAGAATTGTTGGCCTACTTTAAAACATACTTGTCCATGTGTACTTTGAACACATATTGAGTCGACTTCCTCTCCATCTGATAATCATCATTAGAATCTTCTATGGTCCTCAATGCACTTAGTGATTTTATTGGCTCGTTGGATAAGTTACTATGATTATCGAGAGTGCAAATCTGATCAAAGTCACCGTCTAACATCTATAGGGGAGAATGTATTAGTGAATAGTATAAATAGAGATAATTAATAATTAATTTCTAAAACACAAACTATTAAATTAAAGTAATAAAATTTGATAAATAAATATTTTTCATGTTGGCAAAAGAGATAACCAACAATTAGTTATAATCATAAGAAATTCTACACTAGAACTATAAAGGTTAAGAAAAGACACATGTGTATATGTTTATCTTTTAGCTACTGATATTTTGCAAAACTGCTGTAATTCTCTAAATTTTTGATACTTTGGACAAATCAAACGTTTCTCAATTTATATTTAAATTGAGGGTACGAAATATGATTCATCATGATTTAGAGATATCACCATCATATAAATTCCAAATCACAAAAGTCTAACTCTTCTGCAGATTGTGGGGTTCCTTAATGAGATCACAAAACTTGTTAAATAATAGATTTCATATATGTATCAAACAAATAACGATGAATTGAAAAAGAAAAAACATGATAATTGATCGTTCTGTGTGCAACATACCATGACAATGGTGAAAGACAAAAAGTAAAGATTGATTATATATGTCACTTACTCTTTTGTGCCACCAAAAACTTGAGATCCGATGATTGAAAGATGTTTTCTTCTTGAATGCAAGAGAAAAAAAACTAGGGTTCTTGAATTATGGTGGGAAGGGAACGAGAGATGAGAAGGTATGAGTAGGTGATTTCCCGCTTAAAAATCTATTATGATAATAAAATGGGTAGGAGAGGAGAGACGGGAAAAGGGAAAATGTTGGATGCCGTCAAACTGCTCGTTAAGTTTACTTGAATTAAGACTCAACATTTTAAAGTATATCCATATTTGAGAAAAAATACAATTTTAAGCCCTAATTTGAGATGATTGTAAATATAAACCTTATTTTCAGACAATTACTAAAATTCAGGCCTTAATATGAAAATTTTCCTTTTTTTATATGATGATGTTGAAAATCAACAAGAATGCTAAAATTAAAAATAAAGTAATCAAAGCATAAAACTCCCTCAAATTTAAGCAATATATACCTGAAGAAGAATTTACAAATACCCCAAGAGCAACTCACAAATCCCTCAAGAACAATTAACAATACCCGAAGAACAAAATTACTAGTACCTCAATTGTCAAAAAACACATAGTGCGGCGTAAAGTGTGTGTTTTAAAAAATTCAAAATTAAAATCTAAATAGAAAGTTAAAATACAAATACGCACTTGAATGTACCCTAAAATTTGTGTTGTTCTAAATAAAATTTCATTATGTTAAATTAGATTATTCTTAGACATTATGTTAGACATTATGCATTAAAACACCTTGAACCATCAAATTTTATTTCGAAATATCCCTAATTACTTTTTATTTTAAAAAAATTCTTACACCATTAACTCTTATTTTACAAAGCCCTTGATATCGAATTTTCTAGATTCAATTTAATAATTTTTAATAAATACGACGACTCATTCACTTCCTTGTATTAAATCTGAATTTTAACAAACATCTCCAATAATTATCCAAAAAATATATTATGAAAAAAAATTATAAAATTTTAAAGCAAGAAAAATAATGCAGGGACCCAAAAAAAAAAAAAACAAAAAAACAAAAATGAGTAGTTTTGAAAGTTTTTTCAAAAGAAATTTTAGTTTAGGAGCCTTTCAATGTAAAACCTACTAGTGTTTTCATGCATTATGCCCTATAAACGAAAAAGAGATGCACACTGACTGAAGAGGCATGTTATTCATTCGGTAGTAACAAGCACATACTTTAACAGTAAAAACGACCAAAATTAATGATCGAAACATTGTTATCCAACCACCAATCTGGAATATTTTTGTTTTCGTCCATCATAAATGGTTAATTAATTTGTTATTCTACAAGGTGGTGTTTACTGTAAGAGAGTGAAATTAGAAGGCATATAATGTTCGATTTGGAATAAGGATGCATTTATATGCAAAAAAATTCTTACTCTTTCTCACTCACTCCCTCTCTTAAACAAAATATATATATAAACACTAAAAATTATGACGTGTGCACATTAAAATTATAATCTTTCTGTCTCAAATCACTTGCACATATAAATATACATTTTTTTTAATGTGTAAAGAGTAGAATAACAAGGATGATGTATAAAATTATAATATTAAAGTAATGATATGTTTGAATATGAAAAGTAATCGTATTTTATATAAATATGTGAATACTGAAAAAAAAATTAAAGTAATTATTTTTGTTTATAGGGTGTGTAGAGTGCTGTGAGATTAACTGAATAAAAAAATGTTAAAGTTTTACGGGATGTTTAGAGCAATATTTGTACGCACCAGTTGCACGGTACTTGGTTTAAACACATCAAAACTCAAAATCAAGAACATTCCAAATAAAATTATCTTTTACCATTTTGATCCAATTTCAGCTTTTTCACTTTTAGGGTTATACTAGAAAGTATGTTTTTACTTTGTATAACTAAACTGAATTTTTGAGCTTTATCTGAAATAAATTTTTTATCACTGTGCTTTAATAATATGAATGTTATATATTTATTACAGTCCGTTCAAATATAATAGTACAAGTTACACTATAGATAAATGTGGTGATCCCCGGATAACTCACAGCAAGATCACATTATCAATGTCTTGTAACAAGTACAAAATTCACAACCTAGATGGAATTTGAACAGCCCATTGGTAAACGGTTGATGTGTAGATTCCAGATTGACTTATCTTGACCAAGGGATTACACTAGTGCATGATGATGCATTGAAGAAGACCTATATAGAGGTAATTCTTCCGTACTGATTTATGTGATGAAGAATTAGACCTCAGTTGTCGTTTATTTCTAAACCCCTGTCCCTTAAATAGGACTTTGTGTAATCCGTGAGTGGTGCTTTAATTTGCTATGGGTAGAGAGTCAATGAGGCTCAATACTTTGCATCTTGGGCGACACCATTGATAACATGACAGTTGTTAAGATTTAATACAGAGGAACGTGTGCTTGGAAAGTCTTGCATGATTTGTCCCCTTGATGGGCTCTAAACGTTCGTCATACTAAATCTTGCAAGTGGAATTTGTTTCCGATATGATGATAAAGAAGAGTTGTCCTTACTCCAAGGTTAAAATGTTAAATTAATTAAAACGTTCAGTGACTTGATTAATTAACGGACAAGCGAATCTTAAACACGGGAAAAAAAATGACCGGGAGCCATATAATTATAATATAGGTTAAGATGGATAGTGCAATATTAACCATATAGTGGATTGAGATTAATGTTAATGGTTGAATGACATTGGACTCAATGTTAGAATTCAAGGCCCATTAGGAGGTCCAATCTTAATTCTCCTAAAGCCCCTCAAGTAGCCCAATTAAATGTCCAACAATGAATAAGGTGATTAAAATAAAAGAAACATTTTGAGCCCAATAATTTTATTAATTTTTCAAAAATTTTATGTATTAAATTCATGAGAAATTTTATGAAAAATAGATATCTATTTTGAATACAAAAATATCTAATAAAATCAAGATCTCATTGAATTAAAATATGTGGTATTATTTTCAAAAAATTTATGAATTAAAATATCAAGAATAGAATATTTGATAATCAAGATTAGAATATTTGATATTCATGATATTCAAGATTTGGAATATTTGATATTCAAGATATTCAAGATCTTGTATTCTTATTATAAATATGAGATATACAAGACATCAAGATCATTAATTTTCTTGGAGTAATTTTCGAGAATTTCAATTTCTTGGGCAACAAAATATTATTTTTCCTTGTGTTGTAATTATTCGTGCGGTTTCCCACCGTGTGTACGAGTAAGGGCGAGGGAATACTTGAGAAGACTTTTAGGTTGATCAAGTTGATCATTGTTTAAAGCAAAGCAGTCTCAAACTACTTTGTCATCAAGATGTATAATTCACTTAAACCCCTTAGTTCCGCATGTGTAGTGTTTTACGTGATTTTATATATTCACATGTTTTGCATGCAAGCCTTGTTATTGGGTGTACAATTATTTGATTTAATTATGTTTAAATTATGATATTAATTGTAGGCTTAAATTTGTGTTTAGCGTATAACCCGAATAGATCCGCGTAATTCCCCAACATTCACTTCCTCCATGGAAGCCGCCTTAGCCAATTCGCTCTGCCCTGCAGCTATTAGCTCCCAGTCGCCGTGCGCCGACGCTGCTGCCATCGCACCAAAATCCATGCCTTGTCCCCTGAGATTTCTGATAGTGATGCACTTCCTTGAGTTTCAGTGAAATTGATGACACTCTGCTGGTGAAGTTTTGATTTCAACAATGGTGAGTGAATTTCTCTCTTCTTTCATTTTTTCTTAAATTTCATACATGTGTTTTGCAGAATTATGTTTTGTTTTGTTTAGTGAATTTATATTTTTGCACGTGATTTTGTATGCAACTTTTTGAATTTTCTGAATAATGAAAAAGAACATGAATTCAATAATTTTTAGTTTGATTACTTTGGTTGCAAATGTACATAATTCGAATTTTATGCATGATTAATAGTATTTATGACTCATGTCTCAAGTAAGAAATGCATATGTGCCCCTTTTGAGAAGTGAGTTAACTTCTAACATAATTTTGGTAAATTTAGTTGTATGACAATGCAGCTGGGTGGGTAAGCTTTCTCTCGTTTCATTGCAGAGAGATGAAATTTATTCATAGGAGATTGGTTCCTGATTCTAATGGTCCAACTTACACCAATACTACCTTGCACAACGATTTAAGCTCCCAAAAATTGTATGAAGAACGGAATTCCCGACTAATATCCCAAGAATAATTTACTAATGCCCTCAAATATAAGTCAGTAATATCCTTAAAAAATTTACTAATATCCTAAAAATAAGTTAGTAATACTCTAAGAATATTATAGTACCCAAAAAATAAATTAGTAATATCCCAAAAACAACTCAAAAATATTCTAAAAATAACTCAATAATACTCCATGAATAAATTAATAATACCCCTAAAACATATTAGTAATACCTCAATTTTTGTCCAAAATATACTTGGTTCAGCATGTAATTGTGTATTAAAATTAAACTTAAAATTCAAGTGCATATTATATTATTCACTCTAAAATTTGTCTTACTTAAAATATGATAAATATTTTCCAAAAAAAAATTAACTTGTATTACTCAATAAAAATAAACTAGTCCATATCACTTAACATACCGAGTAATTGTGCAAGTAATGTATATAAAAAATTGTGAACCGCCAGAAAGTGCAGTGCGATAAAACAGAAAATGAACCCCTAAACTTTTATGAGCAGCGCGTTACGTCACATGAAAATATAAATGGGCATAGAGAATTGAGAATGTGATGGGAAATAAAAATTGACAATGTTGCCATATTTTTACACATTATTTGAAAACACAGTGCCTATCCCAATAATTTGATCCTATAAAATATCTCATCTTTCCCCACAATCTCCAAATTAAACTTCTTAGAGCCCATTCTTTTCTCTGCCATACCTTCTGAAAACACTTGCCAAAGAAATGTCCCAAATCATCATCATAATGTTTCTCCTCCGATCCGTCTCGGCTGCGCCACCGCCTCTGCGGCGGGGTTTCTACTCGGAGAGCTGTCCGGAAGCTGAATCCATCGTCCGGGATGTAATAAGGCAGGCCATGGCTAGAGATACCAGAAGTGCTGCCTCCGTCATGCGATTACAGTTTCATGATTGCTTCGTTAATGTATTAATTAACACTCGTTTTAGAGTGTTGAATTAAATAAATATTTAATATGATTTTAATTAATTAATTGGATTTTGTTAGGGGTGTGATGGATCATTGCTGTTGGATGATAAGGGCAACATGATTGGGGAGAAGAAGTCATTGTCCAACATAAATTCGTTGAGATCGTATGAGGTGATTGATCAAGTTAAGGAAGCTCTGGAGAAGGCCTGTCCTCAAATCGTGTCTTGTGCTGATATCATAATCATGGCTGCCAGAGATGCTGTTGTACTCGTATGCCTCTCTCCTATAATTTAATTGCCATGACAATTTTAAGAATGAAAGTCGGCAAACATTTTTTTTTAATTGAAGATAAATACCAAAGCAGATTAGTGAACAAACATGACATGGAAATTAATGGTGTTACTGGTTTTTGTTTTCCTCTTTTTCAATTATAAGTGAGCTCTTTTTAGGCCCAATTTTTTAACCTAATTTTAACCCATATCTTTTTGACATTTATAATGTGCAAACCTTGATATTTTATAAAATATTTATAAAACTCAATTTTTTAAAATATTACAAATATAAGAAGTACAATGACGTCTCACAAAGAAAATTGTATCCATTAACATGGCATTCTTTTAATCTACATATGGCAATAACTTAGAATCAAGGTTAAATTCAACTACCTATTTAAGAACTTTCTAATAAAAAAAAATTGTATTGATTCATAAGGGTGGATCCCTGAAAAAAAAACTATTCATCAAGAATTGTTCATTTCAAACCAAACTCTTCCTAAAGTCTATACTCCCTAGCTCCCTTTAATATTAATTGTAATTTTTGGGGTTAAATTTTATTTCAAATTTATTATCCATAACTTTTTCTATCTAGCTAATTTGCTAAGTTACATCCCTAAAAATCTGTGTGGTTGGAGGATAATAATATCTGTCAATCAATTACTGATTTATTTGATACAAAAAAAATAAAAAAATAGAGTGGAGGGCCAAGCTGGGAAGTAAAATTAGGGAGGAAAGACAGCCTAACAGCGAGTCAAAAAGCTTCAAACGACATAATGCCAAGCCCAAGAGCCAATGCATCTTCCCTAATAACCCTTTTTTCCAAACTCAATCTCACCATCAAAGACTTGGTCTCCCTTTCCGGGTCCCACTCCATCGGCAACGCCAGGTGCTTCTCCATTCAATTCAGGCTCTACAACCAGTCCGACCCCGCAATCGACCCACAATACCGCCACAAACTCCACCTCCTTTGTCCCCTCGCCGGAGACGAACAAGTAACTGGAGACCTCGACGCCACGCCGAAAAGGTTCGACAACCAGTACTTCAAAGATCTTGTTATGGGCAGAGGATTTCTCAACTCTGATCAAACGTTGTACACAAATAATGAGACCAGAGGGTATGTGAAGATGTTTAGCAACAACGAGGAGGAGTTCTTCAGGGCATTTGTTGAGGGGATGATCAAGATGGGAGATCTCCAATCTGGTCTGCCTGGAGAGATTAGGAGGAATTGCAGGCTTGTTAATGATGGGGAATCTCTCCACAAATATTGAATTTATCAAAATTATTGTTCCCCCACATACAAAAATTATTTGGTAAAATATAGGATAAACCATATTCATGTTATGAATCATTTTATAATATAAATTTTACTTTTATGAATTTATTTTTTTACTTATTAAAAAGTGGTTCATGATCACACAGTACCTACTCAAATTATTTTGGCTGCAATAATAATTTTTAAGTTAAATAAATAAATAAAAACCCAAAAAAATATTGAAACTAGAGGTTGAAAACTTTTTCAGAATTGTTTCTAGATCCGTTCAAAATATAAAATGAAAAAAGTTAAATAGGATAAATTACAAAACATGACCACTTATAACATCATATTTACCAGGAGGAATACCAAAAATCTCATGTTACCAAGAAGGTCATTTTTTTAATCATTTTATGGGGCCCATGTGCAGGAGTGATGTCATCACATGCAAACTTTTTTCTCTCTCCTCACGTCTCTCTCTCCCAATAAATACAAGATGCCTTTTATTTTTAATTTAAATTTTCCCTTGTTATTTTTTTTTATTTTGAATTCAAATTTTATTAAATTAAAATTTTCAGTTTTCAGTTGATTACTATTTCAATTGGTTTTTTTGTTTTGATTATTTGAATTCAAATTTTACACGTTTTTAAGTAACAATTTATATTTTTTATTATTATTTTCATAATTCAATATTATATAATTATTTTTCATTTTTTTAATATTTAATATTATTTTTGCAGAATTTATATTTTTCTTTTTTTTTCAGATTTTTTTTAATTTAAAATTTTTTTCATGTTTATTTTAATTTATAATATTCAAATTTTATATTTTTCATTTTTTTAATATTTAATGTTATTTTTCCATAATTCATATTTTTCTTTTTTTTTCTAATTTTAAAATTACATTCATATATTCAGTAGTTATTTTCGTATATGCATTTTTTTCCATCAGCATATATATAATATTTTTCTGCATATATACTAATATTTTTTCTGAATATCATAAACAAAATTACATATAAAGTAAAAATACTGAATAGAAGGCAATAATTTTTATTCCACTAAAAATAAAATTTACAGTAACAACCTCAAATAGATCAATTCTATCATACAAAAAAAATTCTAAAAACAAAATAAATACAGATCCAAAAATAAAATAAAAAAATCATAAAAAAATATTTAAACCATTTGGTAACCGGCCCAATTAAGCCCAATTAACTTCAGTATACCCTCCTAGAGACGATTCAGGTCCTGAAGCATTTGCGAAATAGAACCTCTAAATGAAGATTCCAATACTTCAACAACATTAGATATACCTGCTAACTTTGAGGAGATTTTCAGAGGAATAGGCCCCGGAGATTTTCAGAGGCGGCAGTTTCAGATCGGCGGAGGCGGTTTCAAATCGACGAATTAAAATGAAATCCATGCCGGTGGCGATTTCAGATCGGTGAGGAGAAGGACGATGGGGAGGAGGATGAGGCCTTACCAGCATCAGGGGATTCGGCGTCGGCAGCGAGAACGATCGGCGGCGAGTCGGCGTCACGCTGGTTTGCGAGTGGGAGCTTCGAGTCGGCACACTGGTCGGCGAGAGGCGCGTCATGGCGGCGCGGTGGATGCCCGGAGGTTGACGACTATGACAGTTTCCAATTCGATGGAGAGTGGTGAAGAATGTCATCAATGGCGGTTTTCAGGCAGATTCAAGCGGTGCAGTTTCAAGTGTGAAGGAATTCCAGCGATGGCGGCTTCGGGGCTGAGAAATCTGAAAATGGGGTGGGATGGGGTGGAGGAGAGAGAGAAAGAGAGAGAGTGATTTTTAGCTAATTTAAAATCTGAAAATGGTTTTATTCTTGGGTTGGTGGGTAGGGTAGAGTAGGGGGTAGGGGTAGATGTGTAGGGTGGGATGTAGGTTTAATGAATTTTGTCAGATATTAATTTGGATGGACCCCATTTTTTACCCTCCTGGTAACATGGGGTTTTTGGTGTTCCTCTAGGAAAAAACACTCTTGTAAAAGACTCTATATGTAACTTACTCAATTAAATAACTAAGAAAAGAAGGAAAACAAAATTTTTGAGAAAATAATATCAAATATATATTTTACAAATATTTTTAAAAAATAACTTTAGATTTTTTCCAAAAAGACATCAAAAGTTCATAAAATATATTCAAAATTTATAATTTTTACGAAGAATCATAAATGAAATTAATATTTTTTTAAAAAAAAGTTCATTACTTAGAATATGATGAAAAAAAGAGACAAATTCGGTAAAATAAACATGCTTTAATACATGGATTCAACTTGAACTTAAATTTAAACATAATAGCAATGGATAAGTAGGGGTGGGGCAGGTGGAGATGGAGGGACGACTATGGCCATGTGAAGGGCAGAAAAAAAATAGAAAGGAGATTGTATCTGAGGGTGATTGGAATGAATGAAGAAAGGAAGGAAAAGAAAAGAAAATGTTAATTGAGTGGTGCTGCAAGAGGCAAAAATAGGCAAACCATCTTATTTTCATAAATTAAAATTATAATTATAATAATTAAAAACAATCCAAAAAATAGAGAAGAAAAAATTTAGGATTTTTAGGGTTAAAAATATGTCTCAAAAGTGTAGGTACTTAAATCTACAGTCTGTGTGTTCATCTAGTGGAGGTACTACAAATAAAAGTGTGTACATTTAACCTAAGCCTAAAAGAGAACCTATATTGAGGGTTCTATGATTTTAATTATAGAGATTTAGAAGACTTGGAAAATTTATTTTATTAGTGATGTTATGAAAATGGTGTATTGAAATAGAGAGAAAGTGTATGGTTTTATAGAAATAAAGCCAATCGGTAATCATATACCCAACTAGTGATTTGGCGAACATATTTTGCCAGACAATTTGGATACTCTAACCGACTAGAGGGGACCAAAAGCTGCATTTTACAGAAAAGAGAGAGAATGTTAAAGGTGTAATTTGTAGGGGAGAGAGTATGTATGTTAAGGCTGCTCAATTTTGACATGTGTGGACCCCACCCCATTTGGTTTGAGTGGATCGAAAGCTGCAAATATTGTTTTTTTTAAATATTGCATTTTTCATTCGCGATTATGAAAATACAGTGATATTCAAGGTAATTTTGTTTTTAAGCAAAATCGTGAACAGAGTTCACGTTTTAGAGAGAAACGTGAACTGAGATCACGTTTTCTTTTCACCGTTTTCTTAACACCGTTAGCTATTATTATGTAAAAAGAAAAAGTGAGAAAACGTGAAAACCCCAATTAATGCACCTCTCCCTTTTTTGTTTTGGAGAATTTGATAGATAAAGTTACCTTATATGTATATTGATTCTACAAAAAGTTGAAAGCATTGCATTATTCATGCATTGGAACTAATAATGCATTCCAATAATATAAATTTTATTTATTAAACAAAGTTGTAATGGGGGTTTCATCTATGTAAGTGTGAAGTGAGAGATCGCTTCAAATATCATTGGATATTAAACACTTGTGAATTCAAAGGGTGTCCATGGCCAAAACGGACAAAAATGTGAGAACAATAAAGGACGTAGAGACTGTATTGTGTCACTGTTCACTGTCTCAGTACACACTAATGTGGAATAGTTCAAGGCATTGTGTCTACTGAGCCACTGGTGTATCCGGTTAGCTCGACTATGGAAGGTTCAAAGCTCCAAGCTACCTGTCCAAATACAATATCGTCTCACTTGGACTGGGTTGTATGTCTGCATGTTTATGTGTGTAATTTCCACTCATGTGGGGATTGTTGAAAATACTTAATATTTAATTAAATATTAAAATAAATTAATTGGTATTGTTTGACCAATAAAATGAAGAGATTAAAATGAATTTCTCAAAAATTAATTGATATGAGTGTGTTCTACTCTCGGAGTAGATGAATTTAATTTATTAATACTCACAAAATAAATTAATGGTGAGTGAGAAATTGAGTCAATAAATCAAATTTTAAAACATTGAATTAGATACAGAATTAATTCTCATCCCATATTGGAAAATGAGAATACTAATATACATAATATTAGTAAGAAGTCAACAAAACTAATGAAACTATAGTTGATTGATTGACAATCAAAATGGCCACACGTGCGTGAGTCTAGCCAAGCCGAGCTCGAGCTCGAGCTCGAGCCCGAGCTCGTGGCCTTGGATCTTGGCAATTGGACTTTGGGTATACTTGGGCTTAGTGTTCATCTAATTTTTTAGAACACAAAAATTTTGTGGGTCCAGCCTAATTATTTCGGTAATGGATCAAGCTCATACCGAAAGTTGACTTCATTGTACAGATTCGATGAATCTGAAGCTGACGTTAAGATGACTCAAAACTGGCCAAATTCGATTAACCTAAAGCTGACTCCATGCTAACTCAGCTCTGACCATCTCGTATCAGTACAAAAGATGTGCAAATTTCATTTATGGTAGGTCAACACTGATTGATTGCAATCAATCTCGTAATTGTTGACATTCCTCAATTATGTTCGCCAGCATTTATTCTGACACGTTTTCCCCTTTACGATTGGAGGTTCACCTATAAATATGTGTCCTCATTCATTCATAGAAAACACTACACTTCTCTCACTGTCGAAACTCTGCATAAAGCTTTTAGGTGCAGTCCATTTCATAACATCCCGCCGTTCGCCAGAACATCAAGTTCTGCAGTGCTGCTGATAAGTTGCAAAGTGTCATATTATAATGTCATATTTTCTCATGTTTTGATGTCAATTAATCTTTAAATATTTGTTTTGATCAAGTTTTATGTGTTGTAGATATGAGAAGGATTTAATTGATGCATTGGCCATTTGGAGAGATTTTTGAAGATGTTGATTTGGAAGTACAATATAAGGCGTGAGCAGTATTTAACTGTTGGCAAAAATCCTGAAGTGAAGAAAATGAACAGCAGAGCCCCTCTGTTAAGGCGTGGATAACTCTAAGGACCTGGATGAGATTCTTATCTTGGGCGCTCAAAATCTGACCTTTCACATTCAAATTTGAATTCCTCCTATATTAATATACGACTTCTATCCAGAACTGACTTTTAGATAAATATCTTATTTTTATTTTTATTATCTTAAAAGTTTTAGTTAGTTATCATGGAGTTATTTTAGGATTCTTATCAATTAAAAACTCCCGTAGATATATCTATAATTCCTAACTTTGAATTCTATTCAGAGAAGATTGTAAAAGACTCCCATGGAGAATACTCTTTGCTTTTATCTACGTATTATTGTGGATTGCTAAATCGTTCGTCTAGCCAAATAATTAGAGACATGGTTCAACATTAATATGTGAGATCTAAATAATTCCCAAACTCTTTCAGTTTGTATCATTTGTGTAATCTATGTGCTCGATTATATTGTTTGTCGAGTTGCTTAATGTGGCCAGTTATTCAATTCATGAAAATGATATGTGCTAATTAGAACGTTAAATCCGTAATTGTTTAATTGGTTCTAATATTTGTGGCAAGTAGCATAATTGATCGCATCACACTTTCGGTTATTGCGATAGGGGATATGCAACCTGGTCTAAATGAACCTACATGTGCGTTTGTTGGCTAGAATTAGGTCTTTCTAGATTAATTTCAGCTGGTAAGCTAAATCATATGATGGTATCTAGGGTTTTTTATTTGACTAGGGAAATAATTACAGATGGTATCCTAATTATCGACTCAGTATGGAAACATTAGGTTGTTAGGTGGTACCAACAACTATAACTAATTTGGCGTTAAAGTGAAAGAGTCATCTTTGCATCTATGATCGTATATGTTGAACCATTTCAAAGATTATCTCGGCTAGATATTTTATTTCCTCAAATTATCTTATTTTTAATTTGTTGTAGACTTAGTTTAAAATCAAAATTCCAATCCCCCTATCTGTGTTTTATAATTTTTGTTGAACTAATCTGTTTAACCAGTGTCTGTGGATATGATCCTACTTATCGCTATCTCTAGTAGTATTCTCAGTATGTTTTATTATTTGTTGGTTTCGACACCCACCAAATTTTTGGCGCCGTTGCCGGGGACTTGGTGTCAAAATAGGTTTGTTTTTAATTGTCTATTTTGTTTATTTATGTTTTTATGTCTCGTTCTATTCCTATAGGTGAACTTGATTTTGATCCGGAAACTAAAAAGACAGCTTGTCGATTAAGAAAAGAAGCAAAGTTGAAGAAAGAAGCTTCTACTTCATCGCTTAACTTACTTCCATTTCCTGACACAAATAATACTCCTAGTAAATCTGATTTTGCAGAAAAAGAAACATGAATGGCACAAATGGAAAGGACTTTGAAGGAGTTAACAGCTCCAGATCTCTATCAACATCCCTTACTATGCATTCAATATCCCAACATGGAGGCACATTTTGAGTTAAAATCTAGTTTGATTCATTTGCTGCACAGGTTCCATGGTCTCGAAAATTAGGAACCACATAAACATTTGAAGGAGTTTCATGTTGTTTGTTCTAGCCTGAAACCACATGGAGTGTCTGAATAGAAGGTTAAGTTGCATGCTTTTCCATTTTCATTGGAAGATCGAGCAAAGGATTGGCTATTCTACTTACCTCCAGGCTTAGTAACTACATGGACGATTATGGTGACATTGTTTCCTCACAAATATTTCCCTGCTTCTAAGGCTGCAACAATGAGACGAGAAATTTATGGAATAAGGCAAATTGATTCAGAGTCACTTCATGAGTATTGGGAAAGGTTCAAGCAATTATGTTCAAGTTTCCCTCAACATGGAATTCCTGAGAAGCTCCTTATTCAATACATCTATGAAGGCATGCTTTCCAATTGAAAGAAGGATGATGGATGCTGCAAGTGAAGATGCAATAGTGAACGAAACTCCTGGTGAAGCGAGAGATTTGATCACTACCATGGCAGCAAATTCTCAACAATTCAGAAGTAGACAAAATACATCCAACAAAAGAGTGAATGAGGTAACGATTTCGGCTATTGAGGATCGTATGACTAACTTGTCTTCTCTTGTTCAAAACATGGCTTCAGGAAAGATGCAACAAGGAAAGGCATGTGGAATTTGTGCTTCTTTGGGACATCCAACCGATATGTGTCCAACGCTTCAAGATTGCATTGAACAAGCTAATGCTATTGGAGGATTTCCAGACCCACCTCAAAGGAAGTATGAACCCTGCTCCAACACTTATAATACAGGTTGGAGGGACCATCCAAACTTTCGATGGGGATGACCTCAATACCAAAACTCTCACCCTCAATCTCAACATCAACCCCAACAAAAATTTTTGCAGAAACAACAACATAGTCACTCTTCGAGCTCAGGTACGTCTCTTAAAGAAATTGTTAAAGCACTTGCTTTTAATACTCAAAAATTCCAGCAGGAAACATAAACAAGTATCAAGAGGTTAGAAGATCAAATGAGTCAATTGACATCTTCCGTGATTAGATTAGAATCCCAAGGAAAATTGCCATTTCAAACGGTCATCAATCCAAAACAAAATGAGAATGCAATTACCTTGAGAAGTGGTAAAGTGTTGAAGGAGCCGAAGCTACTGTAGGGATAAAGTGTAGGATGGCTGAAAATAATAATAAAAAAAT
>JAPKLY010000293.1:198721-210659 GCA_026898435.1 Prunella vulgaris
ACTCAACTCAGGCTGAACGGACTCAGGTCAGGATGACTTAGTCAGCTTAGGCCGATCCGGACTCAGCTCAGGATGACTTAGTCAGGTTAGGATAGGAGTCATGTCAGCATGACCCGGACTCAGGTCAGCACAACCTTAACTCAGGTCAGGACAAGAGTCAGGTCAGCACGACCCGAACTCAGGTCAGGACAAGAGTCAGGTCAGCACAACCCGGACTCAGGTCAGGACAAGTTCAGGCTGACTCGGGAAATTTATACTCAGGTTCAGGCTCAGGTCAAGCTGACCCAGACTCAGGTCAGGACGACCCAAGCTCACGTCAGGACAACCCCGACTCAGGACAAGATGACTCAGGCTCAAGTCAGGCTGACCCGGATTCAGGTCAGGACGACCCGGGCTTAGGATGACTCAGGCTCAGGATAAGAGTCTATTATATCCCTTCTTTCCCATCCTCAAAAACCATTTTCCAATGTGGGACAAGGTTCTTATATCCCTTCTTTCCCATCCTCAAACATCAATTTTCCAATGTGGGACAAAGGTTCCCTACATTTCTCATTTGTTACAACAAACTTAAAAGTTTAATTTCTCATTCACCCAATATCGGAATTGGACAAGTAATATATCGAATCAAAGCTCTTTTCGAGGAGCAATAATTCCAACAGGTACGTGATCAAGAAGAAGAGAAGAAAATTGAGGTCTCTAAACCCGATCAAGTTAAGGAAGAAAAGAAAGTCAAGGATGATTCATCAAATGAGGTACCACTTCATCCTCCTTTTCCTTCCAGGTTCTGCCTATCTAAGAAAAAGGAGGAAGAAGAGAAGGAGATTCTTGAAACTTTTCATAAAGTTGAGATAAATATCCCATTACTTGATGCAGTGAAGTAAATACCTCAATATGCTAAGTTTTTGAAGGATCTTTGCACCAACAAAAGGAAGTTGAAAGGTAATGAATTTGTAAGTATGGGAGAAAATGTTTCAGCTGTATTTCAAAAGAAATTACCTCCTAAATGTGTTGATCCATATATGTTTACTATTCCTTATAAAGTTGGTAACACGAGAATTGAGAGAGCAATGTTGGATATATGTGCTTCAATTAATGTTATGCCACTTTCCATTTACAGATCCTTGAAAGTTGGTCCATTGAAAAAAACTGGTGTGATTATTCAACTTGCAAATATGTCTAATGTTTATCCTGAAGGTGTTTTGGAAGATGTTTTGGTGCAAGTTAATGGTCTAAATTTTTCCAGCAGATTTCTATGTTCTTAATATGGAGGATAATGATTCATCTCATTCATTGATTTTATTAGGAATGCCTTTTCTAAAAACTTATAAAATAAAAATTGATGTGCATACGTATACACTTACAATGGAGTTTGATGGTGACATTATAAATTTCAATATTTATAAAGCCATGAAATATCGTAGTGATGTGTCCTCTATTTTTGCCTTGGATGTTATTGAGCCTATTATTGAAAGTGTTTTTGAATTGGATGATGATGAAATATTGAAACTTGCATTGAATGAGAGTCTTACTTTTAAGAATTCTGCAGAAATTTTGGACATATTTGAGTTAGGTAATGCTTTGAAAGATACAATTCAAGAGTTAGAATCATTGCCACTTGTAAAGCATAATGTTTCTTACATTAAATTACCACCATCTTACACTAAGTTGATCCCTTCAGTATTACAGGCACCAAAGTTGGAGCTAAAAATTCTTCCAAGTCATTTGAAATACATGTTTATGGGAGAAAATGAAACACTTCATGTTATAATTTCAAGTAAGTTGTCTGCTGTGGAAGAAGAAAAGCTTATTCGAGTCTTAAGGGAGTACAAAGAAGCCACTGGATAGACTATTGTTGATATTAAAGGAATAAGTCCTCATTTTTGTTCGCATAAGGCTTACGGGGCCATCAAGCATTGCGACATGAAATTGGGTGAAGTAGGTGAGATGAGAAAATTACAGCTGCAAGAGCTTGAAGAAATCAGGAATGATGAATATGAGAGCTCGAGGATTTACAAAGAAAAGACAAAAGCCTTCCATGATCAAATGATTTTAAGGAAAGAATTTAGAATTGAAATTCAAATTCCAGAGTCTGGTAAGATTTTTAAGGTGAATGGACATCGCTTGAAACCTTTCTATGAAGGATTTCAAGTGAGCAATGTTGACAATCTCAACTTAGATTGTCCAGATTATAATGGATGAAAGAAGTGGAAAGTCTAGCCAAAGACAATAAAGAAAGGCACTTGCGGGAGGTAACCCGATGTTTAGTTTATTGTTTATTTTAGTATTTTAGTATGTATCTACATTTTTGTGTGTTTTTGCTACATAAATGAAAATTTCAATAGACGTGGGCACGCCTAAGCAGATGAAACTTCTGTCAGTTTCTTAAAATTCTGGAAGAGCTTACTTTGATAAAGCGTGACCACGTCTAGCGAGATAAGCATATTTCGTATCTTTTGTCTATTTTCTTCTTTTTATTATTATATTAGTATTTGTATTACTTTTACATTTTAACCTACTAACCCACTACACCCTTTACATTCCACCACTCTTTCTAAATTTGAATTTGAAACCGTCTCTTCCCACTTAAAATCTTGCAATCAAAATCCCTAATTTTTCTATCGAAAAATTAGGGAAACACCAGAAAACTTGAAGCCCATTCTCCTCATCCTTATCAATCCGTTGAAAGCCTTTTTGATTTGATAAATTTTAGTTTGTAATTCCATCGAAAGGATTTCTACTCTCAGAATGGCTCGTACAAAATCGAGTTCTCGAATCAAGCGTGCTAGGAGAAGTTCAATTCGCCGAAGGCCACAAACCCTCTTCCACGTCACAAGCCCTCCCTCGCTACATTGAAAAGCATTAGAAGCCCATGTCCTTCCACCGCAGAAACGTGCATGTACATGGATGCTCACTATTTTTCAGGGAAGTATTTTGTTTACTGTGATTTCATTTTTCTTTCTTTTCTTTTAGAGTATCTATTTCTTTTGGAAACATTGAGGACAATGCTTCATTTAAGTGTGGGGGAGGGATTATGCTGATAATTTTTTGTGAGTCTTTTGTTTTACATTTTACTTTGTCATTGTTTTGTTCTTAAAATTGTTGGTTTAGTGTTTATTATCTCTTTTCTTAAGATAACTTAAGTTCTCTGATGCTCTCCACATTAATCTTTTGTGCATGTTAAAAAATTTTGGATTCTCATTTGCTATGCTATGCCAGCCGTTATTGATGGTTGATTGAATGATAAATTCTTGGATCTACACACAAACACACCTTTGTTGTTGGTGAGCTTCGAGCCTAAAGAGCAATATCATTTAAGCTATATATTTTTGTTGTTGTGTGTTGTCATGTATGGTTGATTTTTGTTGAACTTGCACCATTATGCATGTATATGTTGATCCTCATTGATGAGTTGGATGTAGGAATTGTGAAAGGATACTATGATTAAACCATATTTCTTGCTATACTTAACCTTTTTCTTTGTTAAACCAGCACCAATTCAACCCGTAGTGAACCAAATTTGAGCTTTAAAAAATTTTCTTTGAGTTATAACCACATTTTAAACCACTGATGTCCTTTTATTACCCTCTTTAAATCTTGAGTTGAAGAATTATTTTTTGTTACTTGCTCATATTAAGCTCCTCTTGGTTTGTTGTTAAGATTGCAAGCATATAGTGAAATTATTATTTCTGCTTCTGAAAAATCCAAAAAAATCAAAAAGTTGAAAAAAAAATAGAAAAATTGTCTATTGAGAAAAGAAAAAAAATGAAAAATCAGAAAAAGAAAAAAAATTGAAAAAGAAAAGTAGAAAAATGTAGAAAAAAAAAGTTATAATCTTGCAATCATGTAAATAGTGTAATTTGTGGAGCTTTGATATCATTTTATTGAGCATTGTGTTTGAAAGTCATATGATTTCTTCAATTTTCCTTATCCAAAGAAAAAAGAAACCCCTCTAACCCTACTTTTACCTCAGCCCTTAAACCAACTTACCCTCTAAATCCTTTGATTTTTGCACTTTGATTCATTCATTGGTGGAGAGGATGTGATATATATGCAAGCTTATGGTAAATGTCTTCCGTACATTGACTTGAGTGATCAAATAAAATCATTTTGAGCCTAAACACTTTAAGCATTTGAGTGAATCTTTAGTGAGGTGTTTGGATCTAGTGTAATTTGAGTTTGATTCAATTGTTGATATGGCTTGTATATGTGTTGGTGAATGAGAATTCCTGTTGAAAATTTTCTTCGTCTGCATAAAAAATAGTTTATTTTGGTTGAGCAAAAGAGGATGAGAGTAGGAGATGAATTTGAGATGATGAACTCTAAACTTAAGCATGCTTGAGGACAAGCAATGTCGAAGTGTGGGGGGAATTTGATAAGTTGCAAAAGCGTCATATTTTAATGTCATATTTTCCCATGTTTTGATATTAATTAATCTTTAAATATTTGTTTTGATCAAGTTTTATGTGTTGTAGACATGAGAAGGATTTAATTGATGCATTGACCATTTGGAGAGATTTTTGAAGATGTTGATTTGGAACTACAATATAAGGCGTGAGCACGCCTTAACTGTTGGCAAAATCCTGAAGTGAAGAAAACGAACAGTAGAGTTCTTCTATTAAAAGGTGTAGGCAAGTCTAAGGGCCTGAACGAGATTCTTATCTTGGGCGCTCAAAATCTGACCTTTCACATTCAAATTTGAATTCCTCCTATATTATTGGACTTCTATCCAGAACTGACTTTTAGATAAATATTTTATTTTTATTTTAACTATCTTAACAGTTTTAATTGTTATCAGGGAGTTATTTTAGGATTCTTATCAATTAAAAACTCCCGTAGATATATCTATAATTCCTAATTTTGAATTCTATTCAGAGAAGATTGTAAAAGACTCCCATGGAAAATACTCTTTGCTTTTATCTACATATTATTATGGATTGCTAAATCGTTCGTCTAGCCAGGTAATTAGAGTCATGGTTCAACATTAATATGTGAAATCTAAATATTTCCCAACTCTTTCACTTTGTATAATTTTTATAATCTCTGCGCTCGATTATATTATTTGTCGAGTTACTTAATGTGGTCAGTTATTCAATTCGTGAAAATGATATGTGCTAATTAGAACGTTAAATCTGTAATTGTTTAACTGATTCTACTATTTTTGGCAAGTAGCATAATTGATCACATCATACTTTCGGTTATTGTTATAGGGGATATGCAACCTAGTCTAGATGAACCTATATGGGGGTTTGTTGGCTAGAATTAAGTCTTTCTAGGTTAATTGCAGTCGGTAAGCTAAATCCTATTATGGAATCTAGGGTTGTTTATTTGACTAGGGAAATAATTAGAGATGATATCCAAATTATCGACTTAGCATGGAAAGATTATATTTTTAGGTGGTACCAACAACTATAACTAATTTGGTGTTAAAGTGAAAGAGTCATATTTGCATCTATGATCGTATATGTTGAACCATTTCGAAGATTCTCGGCTAGATATTTTATTTCCTCAAATTATCTTATTTTTAATTTGTTGTAGACTTGGTTTAAAATCAAATATCAAATCCCCCTATCTGTGTTTTATAATTTTTGTTAAACTAATCTGTTTAACCAGTCTCTGTGGATACGATTCTACTTATCGCTGTCTCTAGTAGTATTCTCAGTAGGTTTTATTATTTGTTGGTTTCAACACCCACCAGCTGCACACTTAAAGGGGTACGTCATTTTACCTTTGGGAGCGCTATTCCATACCGAAGAGCACTATAGGGGAATATTCGCTTTGCGGGAAGAGAACTCCTCGACTCGACGACTGTTTTTATCTTTTTGTAATCTTTTATTTTCTGTGTATTCTCTTCCCCCGCTGTATTCCTTTTTAGTTTACATTTTGTATTATCCAATCGACATTAATCCTTTTCTCTAACATCGGGTGTATCGGGTGCACCTAAAATTAAAAATCAATTTTGACGAATCAGATTTTGACTCCATTCCTCTCCATAGTCCTTACACAAAGCCCTGAGATTCCGTCATAACCACCCCCGCCGGCCATTAAAGTGTCGACTGCCCTCACCGGAATTGTTAACTATAAGGATTTCGTGAAGGTCTACGGTGTTCTTCTTGCGGGGTCGAGGCTCCTACAGCTACTGCATTGGTAGCTATTCTAGAAGCTCATGGTGAAAACATTCGGCGGTGGTGATTTTTTTTCTAGATTGAGCCTGTCGAGGAAGAAAGACAGAGGAGGCTTGTGCTTACGGCAGATATTCTTCATGAAGATTCGGATTAATTTGTTCCTAATGGACCATGCCTTGACATTTTGTCTTTCTGAAGCTTACAAGCAGGTACAAATGAAGCAATATGTTTAATTAAGAAAAATGTTAGGAAACTAGATATAGCGGCTATAGTATCCATTCTGAAAATTTTCTTTTATACATGGTAATAAATACATAAATAATACCCAAAGAATATTTTATTAACCAAAGAATAATTTATAATTCCCGAAGAATAATTGAGTAATAAATAAATAATTAATAAATGAGACAATGAGTATATCCAAAAACCTATTTATAATACTCGAAGAACAACTTATAATACATAAAGAATAATTTATAATATCCAAAAAAACAATTTATAAATGAATAATTAATAAATAAATAATTAATAAACGAGTAATACTCAAAAATAATTTATAATACCCAAATAACAATTTATAATACCCAAATAACAATTTATAAATGAGTAATACCGAAAGAACAATTTATAATACCCGAATAACAACTAATTAATACCTCAAACACAACTCACTAATAGCCGAAGAACAATTTAGTTATATTCCAAGAAAAACTCACAAATACCCCCCAAGAACAAGTAGATCTATATCAATAAAATAAATAATATATTTTGATATAAACTTCTAATCGATTTTATAGTACTTTAAAATAATTATTCAAAATGTAACAGGTAAATTTATTATAATAGAGATCTTTTGAAAGTAAATTATGGAAATAGGGGAAGAAAGAATGGGTTTATAGATTTAAAACCAATCAGTATATTTTAATATCTTCTGAAATATTATAGGGTAATTGGCTCTTAGGTTCATCACCATATTGAATACTTCCTTCAGCCCACTCCAAGAAATATAATTATTACTAGCACACTCCACTAGGTTTAGTAGAGTAAACCACCCCTGCTTAACTCCCAACCACCTGATGCGAAATTTGTAATGAAGTCAACATATTACATTAATTCTGCCTACAATCCTCCTTCAAATTTGAATTCCTTCTCTGCCATTCTCGTTTCAAAGTACCTATTCTCGTTTCATCTCTTCTCTATCTTTCTCATTTTATACACATTTTTCTTCTCTACCATTGAAGGTGGCCTAATTGAAGAAGCACCGCCCCTAAAATTGAAGAACTCTATCCAGAATATGGAGCCCACAAATTGAAGAAGCATCATGTTTAGACAAAAGGTGTCCACACGCAAGTGTACGTGATCGATATATCGTTATGGCAAGTTGACCAAGTTTAATATTTATCGAACACAGGGAGATGGGGTCTTGTAAGGAAAATTGTTGTTTCAATTGGAAAGCAAACAAAGCAATAAAGGAGAAAGATATCTATTGTCTACAAGTGCGTCAAACAAGTAAACTACCTATCACCTTGGTTCGCAAAGTGAGCAAGTTGTGAGAGATATGTGCTAGTGTACTATCATATGTTTCATATGGAGAAGTGTCACTTAATCATGCAATGAGGTATTGTACAATCAATTGGCAAGCCACTCTTAACATGCAAAAGGTCTCCCTAGATACACATTAGAGCCTCTAATTGTTCTTCCAATTCACTATAGCTAATTCTCACTATATTAGGAATTTAATCAAACACTTAACATGCATTGGCCTAATAGCAAGAAGATTTAGGAAAATAGCTCTACTCTCGTATGAGACTAACTCCCTAATGGCCCTAGGAATCAATTATGCATACCAAGCATTCATACAATCCATCAATGTAGAGAATTGATCATACAACAACTCATAGCATTCAAAAGATCAACATGATCACCACATTACTCCATAGGAGTCATACACCAACACATAAAGGAATTAGCCCATGGCTAATTGGGTAATCATAAGAACAATTAAGCTAGTAACAATCATCATTATGCAAGAAATATAAAGGAATGTAGAAAGATTACCTATTATAATGAAAATTGGAAAGATACAAGTTACCTCTAAAATGCTATCTAACAATCCAGCAATAGAAAATGAAATTTAAACGGTAGGAACGTAGCTCTAGCTGAGACGAAGATGCAGGAGTTAACGGATCCACGATCAAAGTGGTAGATCAAAAGTTATAGACGAAATCGTAAGAAGAATTCTTGTGAACCCAACTAGTAACTACCTCTCTCTCTCTCTAATCTAATCTAAGAACTCACTAATGACTTAGATGCCTTGAGAATCTGATCCTTGGAGTATTTATAGTGCCCATAATGTTTAGTCCAAAATGCCCTTCATTAAACGCACGAAAAGACGAAATAACCCTCGAAATTGGGTCCAGCCGAGCCATCACACGAATGCACAACAGTGGCCGCACGAGTCCGGATTCGTGCGAGCATTCATTCGTTAGTCAGCGCCCGAACCAGGGATTTTGTGCACAAATCTGGCTCGTCATCGCACGAGCCCAGCTAGTCGGCACATGAACCAAGCTTCGTCTCGTCCAATCGATCCTCGACTTCCTTGTTTTCTTCATATCTTGAGTTCTAGAGCTCCGATTGACTCGATTCTTTTTCCGTTGCGACCCTCTCTTTGAACCCTTCGACATGGTATATAATTTGCCTCCATTAGATCAACTCACAATATCTGGAATTTTACGAACTTGCTCATATCTTGCCTATTTTGCTCGTTTTCACTACAAAACACATTTTCTTGCCACAAAATGGTTAATAGCACAATTTATACCAAATTAGGGTCAAATATGAATATAAGCACATCAAAACCATAGAGAAATAGATGCAAAAAGATGCAATTATGACCCTAATCACACCACCCCACAAATTGAAGAAGATCTCGCCGGAGGAATCCATCAGACGGTGCTGAAGATGTCTTTGTGGAAGAGATTCTGGCTATAGAATGATGTCCAGAAAGAACCAGGTGCTCGTTGTTCCGAGGAGGTGGGTGAGGAATTCATTGGAACTCTATTTCAGATCTGGACTAAGTCTGTTTTCTTCTCCGGCGCTGCTTCTATGTCTTTCTGCAACACCTTCGCCGCCTGCTATTTCGTGTCCTTCGGCCACCAGGGCGGTGTATTTGGCGGTCTCCGGCATCTTTAGTCTCAAGTGTAATCATCATCAATAATTTTTTGGTTTTTTAGATCACCATGGAAATGGTCAAGATTTTGTCTAATTGACCTATTTTTGGGGCATCAATTTCTTAAAATTTGTTAAGGCATACTCTTGATTCCTTATTATTATTCCTAGCTAATTGAATAAATTGCATTTTATTGGATTTTATTGTATCTTGATTCTCAGGGATAACCTGATCTTACAGGTGAGTGAAATTCAAATTTTCTTCTTGGGCTCTCAATTTGTGTTTCAACTTTACTTTTTTGCAAAATTTGTACATCATCTGAGCGAGTCCTTCAATCCAGCGATTTCCATGAAAGCCCATGTGAGAAGTATTAAGTATCAAATTAATATTTTTATTAATCCACTAAGAATGTACTCGTTCTGGAAAATATAAATTTTAAACTTTGCATACTCCTATATTGAACTTAATCCATATTTCTGAACTTTTACCCATAATAAACTGCACTTGTGGAAACCAATGTTTCTTTTGGTACTTGGTGGATATAATTATTTTTGCTGTAAATATTAGTTATTAGTAGGGTGCCATTATGAATATAATATTTGTGTGTATTTATAATATGTAAATTTGGTGTGATATATGTACTATTATGTGTGATATCTATATTGAACTTAATTTTTTTTTTCTGAACCTATCCACATTATAAACTGCACTTGAGAAACCATTTTTCAGTAATTTATTAATTATTAATATGCCCATTATGAAACGAAGCCAATGTAAAATGGAGTGAGACAAAAAAAATTCCTCTACTTCGTGAAATGTGTAATAGCTTCCATCATGTTTGATTGATGTGAATATGAGGGAAACAGATGTGTCAGTTGGGTAACTCCCAATTTTTCTTATGTAGGGGTAGATTTGGCATTTAAGAGTTACTTTTGGTACTTGGTGGATATAATTATTTTTGTTGTGTTCTCCTAGCAAAATGATCTTCCAAATTGCACCCAGTAGTTTCTCACCCTATATTATATTAACAACATGCAAACAAACAAGTATATTCTTTAATAAAATATTATTAAAAAGTAGCATAGTAATTAATAAAAATTTATGGAGAGTTTTCTATTTTAGTTAATTTGAAGATATGGATATATTTTTTCGGAGATTGAAGAAAAAAAAAGGGAGGTGTAAATTATTCTAATATGTGGAATTGGCACTAAACATAATATTAAACAATAATTAAAATATTTGGTGGGATGTAATCCAATCAATCATGGCGCACGCTACATCACATTTATTCATTTTTTAAAGTCAAATGTTAATGTAAGATATTATATATATATATATGTGAGTAAGTCTCCTGTGACCAACTCAAGTTCTTTTTTAAAAAGTTACACAATTTATTACTGAAAAGTTACACAAATTATTACTGAAAAGTTACACTATAAAAGATACACCTTTCAGTAATAACATGCGTAACTTTTAAAAAATGAACTTAAGTTGCACCGTGTAACTGGTGCATACAAAACTAATCCTATATATATATATATATATATATATGACAAAATTATAAATTCACGAAGCATATGTAGTCAGACAGGATTTTTTTTTAAATATTGTGTTTTTTATTTTTGTTTATGCAATTAAGGTGATGTTCACATATTTTATGAAAATAAGCAAAAATCTGAACACAGTTCACGATTTTGCATAAAAAGTTAAAGGGTCAACCAAACTGTTGTTACCTCCGTTGGTGACATCAGAAAACGTGACTTTGGTTCACGTTTCCTGAATTTTTATGCTGCTACCATTATTACTCCCAATAACCCCACCCTCAACCCCAAATTAAACACACATGACACACACCCCAAATGCCAATTATTACTCACACACCTCCCCCACCCCCAAATGAAATGACCCTGAATGACCATAAGTCTGGTTTCCAAAAAAAAAAGAAAAAAATCGATAATTAAAGTCAAAAATATTATAAAATAGTGAGAAAAATATTTGTATGCAAATCTAATTCAATTCATCTTATTGAAAATTAAAATCAGTGGAATTATTGTATTATGCAAAAATATCATTTACAATTAATTTGTTTATTTATATATATTTTTTAATTTTTTTAATATTATCTAAATATTTTTATTTGTCTAGATATATATTTATTTATCTATATATATATATATATATATATATATAATTATATACTTATTTAATTTTTATTTTTTTTGCAAAATGTAAATAATTTTTACTGTCAATATTTTTTTAAATAAATAACAGAAATATTAAAAAAATTATTTTACTATTTGATTTAAAGATAATTTATTGGCATTAGTTTGTAAAAATATAAAAAAAAATTGAAAGTATAATCTCCTTCTAAACCTTTTTTTAATTTTAATGTGCATACGCATTTTCAATATTTCTTCAAATAGACAAATTAAGACATAATTGTTGATAGAATTTATTAATCGTGTTTGTTATGTCGCTTGTTGTAACATACTAATCCTATCAAACAATAATCTAAGATTTTAAGTTCTTAGTGTTCTTGAGAGGGTGATATATAAAGAGAGAAAGTGGAGAGTTAAGAGAGAGAAAGTAAATATTGTATTATGATTGAATTTTTTTTGTGAATAGTACAAGAGAGACCTTATTTATA
>JAPKLY010000293.1:211339-235927 GCA_026898435.1 Prunella vulgaris
ACGAGGTTGGCCAACCCTGGCGAGGTTCTTCATGTTGGCCAACCCTGGCGAGGTTCTTCATTTTGGCCAACCCTGACGAGGTTGGCCAACCTTGGCGAAGTTCTCCATGTTGGCCAACCCTGACTAGGTTCTCCATGTTGGCCAACCCTAACGAGCTTCTCCATGTTGGTCAACCCTGACGAGGTTGGCCAACTCTGACGAGTTTCTCCATGTTGGCCAACTCCTCAGCCTTGGTTATTTATCCTTGTAATCCTTCATTGGTAGTTCGCTTTAGTCCGCCTATCAACGATAATTTTTTAGAATTTTAGTAAGAATTAAGATTCATAATATATAACATTTTCATAATATAATAAAAATAAAAATTTTAAAAGGTATATCAATGAAGTTTAATATGAATTTTAGTTTTCATAATTCTAAAAAATTGTTGTATATATTTTAAATTTTATTTATTATAAATATTGATTTTGATATTAAAAGACTCATATTTTTTGAAATTTTTTTATATTGATAAATTTATTAATATATGGATATTTTCAACCTTCTTTAGCGAAATAGGGAAAAAAATAAAATGTTTAGCAATTTAAAGTCAATCGAGAGTAGAATACCCAACTGGCCATGTGTCCAGCACAAAAAGTTGGGAAGCATCACTTTCTGCGCATGACTGCAAAGCTGCCAAAGTTCCCATGGCTATTCTATTAATTGAAAATCCACATATATATTCAATTATTGCATAAATTAGGCATTATTAAAATAAAGATCTTCTGAATTATCAAAATAGACTCAAAACGTATTTAATATAAGTAAAGTATTGTAAGTCTTGTTCATCACTTTATTGTATAAAATATATTAATATTGCCAAATACAATAAATTAGGACATATTTTTATATTATTATAAAGACGAAGTTATGAAATCAATTAAAATACTCGATTTTATAATTTCTCTTTTTTTATTAACATAATATCAATCTTATATTTTAAGTGTTTTAATATTGACCCTATACTTATATATATCTTATATAAATCTTATGAATATATTCATATGTCAAATCCGATATCTAATTTTTTAATCTTAACCGTTCATCTTAATTTCTATACTTTTATTAATTTTAAATCTATAAACATTATTATTCTCATCTTTTAACCTTATTTCTTCGTGCATTTATACATATTTTTAATTATTTAATTAATTTATTACAATAGTGTGTATGCACTATGTATAAGTATACACATATTTTTTAATTATTTAATTTATTTACTATATATCAAATGTATAATATTTTTATATATTGTACTTTTTAAATTTTAATCACTAAATTGATTAAGTGTAATATTTGTATAAATAAAAGTCAGGGACAATCATTGTCAACAGTTTGTGTATGCCTGTCCAATCCTATTTTTACACATGGACAATTATATATTGCAATCTCGATATTAAAAGTAAAAAAAGGATTAAAAATTATTTGTCTCGACTCCAAAGAAAAACCTAACAAGTATACAACAAATGTTATTTACATGGAAATTTTTCCAAATTTGTAATTATTAATATTTATCTTATTCGAGTGATATATGTTTGTGAGATCATCAATATTTTAATGTATAAATATACGATATGTTTATCTTTCATTTACAATTCCAATTTAATTGAGCAGTATAAATTGAATTTTAATTCAATATTATTTTTTTGTAAAATAAATTATCAACATTAATACACTGAATTTATATCATATTTATACTAAAATATTTTTTTTAATAATTCCGTGTAATATGCTAGTTTACGTACAAGTATGAATATAACTAAATATAAAACTTAAAAAATGTACACCAAATTAATTGTATTATGCATGCAAATTTATTAAAAATGAATACTCCTAATGTTTCATGATTTCTAAATATATGAGGTAAAAAATAAATATATCCACAAAATTTTAAAAGAGTTGGAGATTTTACAACCTTTAAAAACTTGTCTTTTTAGCTCTTCAATCTTTCACTACAACAAACAATAAACAAGAATACAATAAAAATTAGAAAATATATTAACGTAGCCAAATGTAAAAATTCAAAAAGTAATAGTTAATATGGTCATAATGTTACAAGTATTTATATATAAACAACACTACTAATATATAAATAAATTAATTACGAATATATAATATAGCATAGTTTTACAAATATTTATATATAAACAATTCTAGCAAATTAAAAATTGACACATGGCATTAAAAATTTATATCTATGGGTTTCCAATTAATATGAAAGCAGCAGAAATATTGGCAGCTTTGCAGCCATGCGCAGAAAAGGATGATTTCTAAAAAATTAATTTTGTGCTGGACACGTAGCCAGTCGGGTACTGCTTTCCCGACTAGCTCTAAATTGGTAAACTCCTATTTTTTTCCCTATTTCGCTAAAAAGGGTTGAAAATGTTCCCACATTAATAAATTTGTCTTGTATATTAGTTAACTTATAGTGTTTAAATAGATAAAATATTTTTTTAATAAGAGTACATTGTTCAATTTAAGTGAAACATAAATAGTACTCCCTCCGTCCCAAGTCTTTCTTCTTCTTTTATTATTTTTTGTGAGGGGATATAATAAAAGTTGGAAAAAAGAGTTGGGACGGAGATAGTAATATATAAGAGAATTAATATTTGACATTGTAATTTTAAATTCATGCATATAATAAAATAATTAATTACATTAATATAATTAATTTTTTATATAATAAATATTATAGATCGTGCATCGGGTGAAAATACTAGACATACTTAATAACAATACAACTTTATAATATTTAAATTCAAAATATCATCTTAAAAAATTTAAAAATTAAATATTGAATAAAAATATAAAAAAAGTTTAAAATGGGGGGTGGGGGTTGTTGTGCGACTGCAAATGGGGGTGGGGCAGTGTTGGAAGGGGTCTGTGTGTGTAATAATGCGTTGCTGGGGTGGGGGTAGGATGGTGGGAGCAATAATGGTGGCGGATAAGTCAAAAAGTGTAGGCAGTATATAGGCACAATTATTTAACTAACGGAAGTAACAACATCTTTGTTAACCATTTGAGAAACGTGACGTTTTCTATAAAATCGTGAACATAAAGCTAACTGAAAATTACTACAATTACATAGCTAAAAATAAATAACACAATATTTATATAAAAAAAAAACCAATCAAACATGTATGAACACAAAATTCGATGTTGTTGCGCTATGCTACCCATCCCTTACGATCTCCTCCAATCGGTATTGTAATTACCGACTGACACAAGTGTCGAAACACCAGAATTTAATTGCATACCAATCGGCAGTACAGATACCGATTGGTTTTAAATCTATAAACCCATTCTTTCTTCCCCTATTTTCATAATTTACTTTCAAAATATCTCTATTTTTTTTTTATCGGTAAATGTTAGTTATTAGTGGTTAGTTCACCAAGTCTCCTTACACCCCAAGAAAATCTCAAAATTCACCCTTATATCTCCCTCCTAATTCGTTCCCAAATGGAATCGAACCCAGGTCACTCACTCAAGTGAGGAGTCTGGTGGTCAGGTGAGCTAGCTCCCCTGTAATAAATTTGTCAAATGCAATATTAAAAGGTTTTAAATTACCTTTAAAAAATGATATTTTCATTAGTTTTTATGAAAATAAATATTTTTTTCATATTAATCCATATTTTTACTTTTAACCTTTCAAATAGACATATATGCCTTTTTTATATTATGATATTCAAAATCAACAAGAATGTTTAAAAAATAAATTAATCAAAGCATAAACCCACCCCCAAATTTAAGTAATACCTGAAAAACAATTTATAAATAATCCAAGAACAACTCACAATACCAAAAAAAACAATTAACAATATCCAAAAAAAACAATTAACAATATTCAAAGAACAAAATTAATAGTACCTCAATTGTCAAAAAACACATATTACAGCATTTAGTGTGTATTTTCAAAAATTCAAAATTAAAATCACAATTAAAATTGAAATCCATGGGCATAATATACACTTGAGTATACCCCAGAATTTGTGTTGTTCTAAATAAAATTTCATTATGTTAAATTAGATTATTCTTAGACATTATGCATTATAGCACCTTGAACCATCAAATTTTATCTCGAAGTGTCCCTAATTACTTTTTATTTTAAAAAAAAATCCTTAAACCAATAACTCTTATTTTACAAAGCCCTTGATACCAAATTTTCCAGATTCAATTTAATAATTTTTAATAAATAAGACGACTCACCCACTTCCAATTATATTAAAACTGAATTTTAACAAACATCTCCAATAAATTATCCAAAAAATATATTATGAAAAATAAATTATAAACTTTTAAAGCAAGAAAAATAATGCAGGGACTCGACAAAAACAAAAATGAGTAGTTTTCAATGTTTTTTCAAAAGAGAGTTTAGTTTAGGAGCCTTTCAAAGTAAAAATTACTAGTGTTTTCATGCATTATGCCCTATAAACAAACAAACAAACAAAAAAGATGCATGTTATTCATTCGGTAGTAACAAGCATATACTTCAACTGTAACAACGACCAAACAAACACTGTGAAACCATTGGCTCAAAGTGAGTGAACACTCAAACTAATTACGAAAGCAAACTAAATTTTTCGCTTGTATCAAGCAAACAACCCAGATTGGATAAACCATAATCATACACAGTGATGAATCATCAAGCAAATTGAATTCAGTAAAAACATCCGAACCATTTTTACCTACAGTGTGTCTTTACACTTTCAAAACAATACAATTCAAAATGATTGATTAGTGGCAAATATTAAAATATACATAAAATACTCAGATTGTCTAATTTACTTCGATTAATTAATCTTTTTATTTAGTAAAAGACATGCTTATGATTATGATCAAACAAAATGGATGAAAATACAGCGTAAAGATTCAAATGCAGTAGAAAAAGGTACAGGTTTCTAAAGATATAGAAATAACAGAAAACTGAAATTAGAATGTAATAAACGCTAATTGAGTACAAACAAAAGGATAATAAACAGACAAGCAAAAAAATTATAGTATTAAAATCTCTTATGCAAACAAAATAGGAAAATAAATAAGGAAAGTTACTTCAGGATAGAGATGATGGGAGGAAAAATAAGGGGGTTTCAACATTTCTCAACAATCGTCAAAATTATCTCAGCTTATCAGTAACATGCTTAACCCAGTAACAAGATTTTCAGCCTATACGCACCTAAGCAGCAGCTGAGCGCTTGGATACTGCAGCAGAAAGTCTAGACCTCTTCTTGGCCAAACTCTCGCTTCTCTTTTCCCTCTGTTCCTTCAACCGAGATGCAAGGAGCTTCTGGTACTCAACAGCTTCTGACTTGGCCTTTGCAATTCTCTTCTTCTTGTCTGAAATTCTCGCTCTCTTCCTCTGCAACGTCAACGGAGTCACAAGCCTCTGAATCTTAGGTGCTTTGCTGACTTTCTTGCCTGTTTAAATAAAGAAACACATTTCACATTGTAAATATCAAGATTCCAGCAGTTGAGGGTATTCTATGTTCAACACATACACTAAATATATTAAGCTGCAACTAATATCAACAAGAGCTTACCATTTTTGGTGGTGAAAGTTCGGCGGTATGTGTTGACATACTTCCTCACATCATCATCCTTAGAGAGGTTGAAAAGCTTACGAATCTTCGAGGCCCTCTTTGGACCTCTCATCCTAGGCTTTTCAACATCAGTTAGCCCAGGAAGATCGTTCTCACCCTTCTTAACAATCACCAAATTCAGAACAGAAAGATCTTGACTGACGATGCAACCACGAACGGACTTCCTTCGGCGCTCACCATTCCTCCTACCATGACCACGGAAGCATGGACTCCCTATTTGAACAGAAACAGGATTCTTATAATCAAAGAGAAATAGACACTACAACAAGTAGAAAAAATAAGTACAATACAAACCTCTGTGCATCAGGAGTCGCACACGGCCAGGAGTCAACACACCCTGTTTCATTGGGAACCCTTGCTTGTCACATCCTCCCATAATCTTGAAAACATAGCCTTTGAACTCCTGATATTATCAATTAAATATGTCATAATATGCATCATTAGGTACTAACTATCAAGTGCAAATTAGAAGTATATGAATAAAGATTCTATGCAGTGAAGGCATACATCACCCAATGGATCTGCAATGACTTCTTGAGAGATCCTCTTGTCATAAAATATCCGTCTGTGATACAAGACACAAGATGTAAGAAACCTCTCATCATATATGGAGTAATATAGGTTGATTACATGATATTAAAGAAGACATTGCATCTCATGTCATGTGTGTAAAACCTCTCATCAGTACCAACAGGTACTCAGTGGATAAAACAAAATCGGAGAAAGGTAAAACAAAAGAACATATATGCCCAGTTCTTAGATGCATATAATACTGTTTTCATATCTATCTACGAGAAAAAAAAACAATATTTTAAAAAACACTTGGGCCTGATACAGAAAATTTCAGATATAATTGACCTAAGACCTAAGTCACAAACTGTAAAAATAAAATCTCAATAAATATACTACTGGGGTCAGATTATAAATTCAGAATGCAATTCAAAACCAAAATGAATACAACACATTCTTACAGGCATCAGAACAGTATCACCAACACAGGAAAATTAACCATTTCAATCAATAATCAGTACAGCTGTACAGTAACAGGAACTCCATGGATAAAACCAAAATGAAAAAAGGCAAGAACAAAACAACACATCAGCCCATATTCTTAAATGAACACAACAAAGTTTTCATGTCAATCTGAGAGACCAGAAATAAGAAATTTATTAATATATCACTTGAGTCTGATGTAGAAATTTCAGAATTGACCCAAGACATAAGAAGACATACTGGAAAAATAAATTCTCATTAAATATACTGCTCAAGTCTCTTAATTTACTGATTTTAATTTCATATTGCAAAATTACTGCAAAGAAACATAACAAATCATTACAGGCTCAATAACAGTATCATCAGCACATGACAATTAAACATTTTAATCAATACAGCTGTCCTGTACAGTAAGGGCTTGTTTGCTTTAATGGATAGAATTGATAAACAATTATCAATTCTTCGCAGGACAACTGGTCCAATCCCTTTTCATATGACAGTATTACGGTCAATGTCACATGAATCAAATGTAGGATAAATGGGATAAAAATAACAATTACTCCTAATCCAACAAAACGAACTAGCCCTAACAGGTATTCTATGGATAAAACAAAAATTGGAAAAGGCAAGAATAAAAGAAGACATCTACCCATATTCTTAAATGGAAAAAATACGGTTTTCATGACAAAAATAAGATAGCTATAAAACGACTTGGGTGTGATGAGAAAAAAGTTCAGAATTAATTGACCCAAGACCTAAAAACACAAACCAGGAAAATCTCATGAATATACTGCTAAAGTCACAAATTTTACTGATCTTAATCAGCAATCAAATTTAAATTCTAATTCAAAACGAATGCAAGGACAGCATAACAAATCTATACGGGTACCAAAGCAGCTTCACCATCAAGTGACGACTGAATTTTTCAATCAATCATCGATATAGCAGTACAGTAAATTTTAACTACAGTTCATATCAACCAAGTAAAGAAAATGTGAAATGAAGACGTACAGCTTCTGGTCGTCATCAATCTCGAGCTTCTTCTGGCATCCAGTGGTGGGATTCGCAATGTTGAACTACAAAAATCACAAAAACCCTACATCAAATCTACCATTTTCCACACATGGTTCACAATTTCATGTTTGCTCATAAATACATGTGTATGCACGAAGAGAGGGAAATGGAAAAAGAAACCTTCATCTTCAATGAAGCGCAGAGGCGGCGACGAAGATGTGATGCTCGTGCCCTGAAACGCTCAGCCTCTGTTGCGAAATTAGGGTTTTGGCCTTAACTTAGTTGAACAATTTATATATGCTGAGGCGCAGAGCTGATGCGGTCCGTAGGGGTTGTGGACCGGCCCACTTACTGGCCTCTACTATTGGGCTGATCCAAATACAATAAAATCCACAAAAATAATCAAATGGCTAGGAATATTTTAACGCTAATATTTGAGAACTACACCCCAGATTAAAATATTTCACTCTGCATTATGTAGGACAGACTAAAAAATGAAATTTATTGTACTTTTGAAAATACAAAAGAAAAGTGTAATGACTAGAATATATAAGATGGAGATTGTGACGTAGAGATTATGAGGATGGAGATTTACAGAAATATTTCTATTTCGGGAGTATGCAAACTTTTGTAGGACAAACTAAAAAAGAAAATATGCAAACTTTTGCGGGATGCAAGTAGTATAAAATGCCCTTCTTTATTTATCTGATAATTTCAAATATTTCATTTTCGAAAAAAAAATGAAAATACTTTCAGAAATATATTTTGAAAAAATCTTTCAAGAAACGACGTTTGGTTCATGACAAAGGGCCTCCATCCCTCCGATCCGACGTTTTTCTTGAAGAACAACTTGAAGATCATCAAGCGTTCTTCGCCAAATTCGACTAGAAATATCATTTGATCCAGAATCAAGGAGTGAATCCCTCTGATCAGACATTTCTACCTTAAAGATCAACTTGAAGACAATAAGTGTTCATCACCGCCTTCAAGTGTTCTTCGTCAAGTTCATCCGCAAGCGCACTCTGATCAGAGATCAAGGTTCGGGACCCCTCCGATCAAGTGTTTCCATCCAGATCCAGACTTGAAGATTTGAAGATCGTTCTTCATCAAATCTGAAGCGTTCTTCATCAAAATCTTCCAAAGACCTCGTTCGATCCGAATCAAGACAACTCATCCTTGGATCAGTCGGTTAAAGTCAAAGTCAAACCCAGTCAAATCAAGACCAACGCCGAGTCAAAAGTTGAAAGAGAATAAGAGGAACATAACTAGAGAGAAGAACCCGAAATTCAAAGAAAATAAATTATATTTCATTCAAGTGTTAATAATATTTATATTACACAAGAATTGTTATCACAATGTGAAATCATTTTCACTATATCATTATCATTCCTAAACCATATTTTATTCACTCAAAATATGTAATTATTCATAAGAAGTAACAAATAAAAGTACATTAGGAATGAGCACATGTCTTCTTTGAGTAGATAATTTTTTGACCTTTTAAAAAAAATATGCATATAGTGGACTCAATTGAATGAGATTTTATTGTACATGAGTTGCAGTTACTGAAACGACTGCAGTTACTGAAATGACTCACTCACAAAAAATAAATCATTTTTAAATATAACAAAATTTGAAAGAGTGAGTTTTATATGAAAATAATGCATGATAAGTTTATCATGAAACTATTTTAAAGTATCATATATTTGGTCAGGTATATGTAAAAATATTAATCAGGAGTATCAAAAGTTGGGGTCAATAAAATCTACAATAATTATAACATTATATTATATCATCGATCCTAATTTTTTGTTGGGATATTCACTGAGTTTTGATTCAAATTCAAAAATCACTGAAAAGATGATTTGCCTAAGTACAAACTCAGGATTGTATAGACTCAAGAATAGAGTCAGAATAGGATAGATCTTTTATATTTAAGCAACCCGCTTGCTATGGCAGGGCGGCTGGGTCTTGCCGGTATCAACAACGAGAAAGAAAGAACCAAATGGCGATGGGGATGATACGTAAACATAAAAAGAGCTATAACTTGCACCACTGGCTGCTTCTGAGATGGGAAACCTTACAGGAGCTACCGATTGATCCCGAGGAGAGGGCCTTTGAGAGCGACTGAGAAGTCTGTAGAGCCGCGGAGCAACAGCCACGCTTGGGCTAGAAGATAATAAGCAGTGAAATTCCAAAATTAGCGGATTAGGAGTTGTTAGGAATATCCTGAATGTCAGATCAGTGTCATATGTGATACTTTCCTTCTGAGATGGGAAACCTTACAAAAGCACTTTCTCACTTATTGACCGGAGAAGTAGGAGCTACATGACCTAGAAGTGCGTAGGATTGGAAGCCACATTAAGTTAACGAACGTATAGAAAGATGCCGAAAAGACTAGAAGACTATTTCGCTCTGTTGGATGCGTCGGATCCTGTATAGCAAGCCCTTTCTCCAGCAAGATAGGGCGACGCCAAAGTTTGATTTTACTAAACAAGTGAGTCGTTAATTACTAAATATCAAATGTAACTTTGTCAAAATTAGTTTCGTTCCCGTTCTTAATTTCCTTCTTCTTGAATGCAAGAGGGACCGAGAGAAGGGGTCTCAAAGGCCAATCAAACTGCCCATCCAATTTATTTAGTAAGTGATATAAGGCTTGAGCTAGTTGATTGTGAAGGAGGAAAGTGGAAATCCCACTTTTTTAAGATCAATGCCTCGAAATCAAAGGGTCGGGTCTACGTTTTTTGAGCTCAGGGGAAACTATCCTGAAGACCGAGTTCAAGGGGAAGAATCCAGAAGATCGAGTTCAGGGGGAATCGTCCTGAAGACCGAAGCATCCTTAAGATTCCTGAAGATGATCCTGAGAGGATTGATCCTGAGAAGATCAATCCTGAGATGACCACTGATGTTCTACTGACTGTTTCTAAGTGCGGCAGGACAGGGCATTTCAGTGAAGGCGAAAGTAGCCTGAGTATTCATATTGGGTGTTAACTTAACTGACACTTCATAATTACTGAAGGAAAGGACTACTGAAGATTTGGGACAACATTTATGCTGAAGACAAAGAGAATGTTCGAAGGGCAAATAAAGATAACATTTATACCTGAGCTGAGTTGCAAATCCTTCTGAGCATTAATCGTACGATGAAACATTAAAGTCTCATCAATAACTAGTCTCTTGAAGGACAACTAGTAAGACAGAGACACCTATGTACGGCCTCTGACATCCTCATTAAATGTCCACAGTCGAAGGCAGCGCCAGAAGACTATTCACCAAAATAGTAGGTTGAAAAGTAAACGTCACATCTCTAGGCTGCCACCTACCTAAATAGGAAGATTTGTTTTGATATCCTCCAACGGATCTATTACAAATCTCTCCTATAAATGCAGAAGATTTTGCACCCAAACGAGGTTATGGGAAAATTTCCAAGTCAAAATCTACCAAATATTCAAGCGCTGAAATTACTCAAGCAAGCAACACTCTACAAGTTTGAATTTCCCTAGTGTTGTGAGAGAATCTTTTCAGTATTAGCTTAGCAGTGATAATCCATCCTTAGCTTTGTTTTGTTTGTAAGAATTATCACACCTTAGTTGGAAACCTTGAAAGCTAAACCTCTCAAGTAGTGAGTTGACGAAGTGGGAAAGACTATGACTTGTAAAACTACCTAGGGGTCAAATTCGTGAGAGAGGAAGGAGACTGTTGTGCACCTTGGCACGTAAAAATACAAGTATTCAATCCGGAGAGATAATTGCTACTGTTAAATCAGGATTGTGGATGTAGGAGCTTGAGTCTCTGAACTACATTAAATACCTTATGTGCATATTTACTGTTTTGCATACTTAAGATGTCATATCATCAATTACGCATTCAGAATTGTTTTTAGCTTAGGGAGAATTAATCTTCCTAACCTGAACTAGTGCACAGTCCTTAACCACGTTTCCAATGCTAAGTTAAAATATTTTCAGAAAATATAAAATGAGTATAATCCAGGGCTCACACTTCCGCACTTAATTAGGCTTGTTTAGATAGCTATCCAATTGACTAGCTTTCAAGTGGTCAGTTTGTGGGTTATCTTTACTAAGCTTAATCTGAGCACTCTTTTAGGACTCAACGTAATGATTAGGGTCATAATTTCATCTTTTTGCATCCATTTTTATATGGTTTTGATGTGCTTATGTTCATATTTGACCCTAACATGGTATGAATTGTGCTATTGACCCTTTGTTGGGAAGAAAGTGTGCTTTATAGGTGAAAACGAGCAAAAACGAGGAATTCCCGACTATAGGAAAGGAAAGGATGGAATCCGAGCTCATGGAGATGTTTCTTATACTCAATTAAAGACCCTAGGAAGCTTAGACGAGCCGTGGGATCGAATATGAAAAAAATGAAATTTGGATGTCGGCATTTGTACTGTGACCGAGCGCCCACAGTGCAATGATCGAGACATGACCTTCTTGTGGTCGAGCGGATTTCACCTGTACGACCATAAGCTAGGCGCTCGACCACATGTGTAGAGCCGCTCGGCCAAACCACTTGAACCATGTCCGAGCGCGGCCAAGAGCATGATCGAGCGGCGGTCTGGATTTTGACAGTTTTAGGGCATTCTCGTCCTTTCGCACGTTTGATGAGGGGCATATTGGACCAAGCATTTGGGGCATTATAAATACTCAAGGATCAGATACTTTTGAGGAGCTTTTCATTAATTAGATCATTAGGTAGTTTAAGAGATAGAGATTAGAGGTTATTAGTGGGTTCTTAGTTAGATTTCATACTTCTCTCTACAATTACTTTTGATCCATCCATTGGATCTTTAATCCGTTTGTTCCATTATCTTAGTCTCGTTATTAGCTACAATTCTACAGTTCGATTTATGTTTTCAAGTTTTGGATCAAGAGTTAGCATTTTCAAGGTTTGATGATTGTATTTCAATTCTCCAACAATTGGTAAGATTTCTTGTATTTCCATTCATATTAGTGCTAATCATGTTTGTTTATAGTTTAATTGTTGTTTTGTTCCATCAATTAGCCATGGGCTAATTCCCTTATGCATGGTTATACGAATATTATGGTGAATTTAGTATCTTGTTCATCCTATGTAGGAATTAGTGATCTTGATGGATTAGTTCTCTTATTAATGACTTGTATGAATGCTTGGGATGTTTAATTGGATTGTATGTGCATATATGGAAAGCTATGAAATGAGAATTGAGCTATAAGAACTTTATGCATACCAAGTGTTTGATATTTAGCTTGTATGACCAATGAGAATTGCATATTAGCCTAGACCTCTTAATTAGAGTGTTGGGAGTTGTAGAGAGATCTAGACACCCAATAGAGCCCTTAAGCTTGTGTTATTAGAGAGATCTAGACACTAGTTGGCTTGACTAAGACACTAAGAGACCTTTTGCATGCTAGGATGGAGAGGACACTAGAGGAACTATAGTAGGATTACTTCCATTTACACTCGACACTTACTCACTTCATTGAGGTGACAGTCAGATTTACTATTTCTTGTTGATTTAGTAGATAGGAACCATGATCTTTTCTTGTTTTCACTAGCTAGAACCTTTGTGAACATTCAATACTTGCTTGATATCGCATCGTTTCCCTGAGTTCGATATTTAACTTGGTTACTTTACTACTCCTACTACGACCACGTGCACTTGCGTGTGACACATTTTAGGCAAACAAGTTTTTGGCGCTGTTGCCAGGGAAACAGTCTCTTTGTCAAGCTTGTGATGTTTGTTTACATTTCTTTTCTTTATTTGTTTGCTTTTGACTATTCTTGGTGAGTGTTGATACTTGCTTATTTTTTATAGTAGTGAGCTCAATTGAGATGGACGAATACAACCATTGCTTGTATTCTCCACAAGACACATATCCTCCTAATTCCTACACATATCAACCTTACCCATATCAACCACCACCTCCACAAGAAGAATCTTATCCTTCTACTCCATATGCATATCAAAATTCCTACTCTCATTATGATGATACATGTTCCTACTCATATGAAGATCCATATTCCTACACTTTACCCTCTCCTATACCTTTCAATCATGAAGAAGCTCCTCCAAGCCACATTGATGATACTCTAGTTTACATCCTCAATCAACTCGAAGAAATTCAAAGGGAGGATGAAAGACACTTTGAGGAGACTAACAAGAAGCTTGATGAGATTAGCATGTCTCAAGGTCGTTAATTAAAAGATTTGGAGTTCCAATTGGAATGGGTTTGTAGTGTGCGAATCAAGAGCTTAGACCTCCAATTGGAGCAATTGACCCAACAAGCCCATGAGATTTGTGAAGAAAAGTTGGAGGAGGAAGATGGGGGTACTCTAGATGATGAAGATGAAGGGGAAGTGGAAAGTATGGTGGAAGAAGTGAATGTGGAAGATGAAGATGATGATCATCATAAGGAGAAGAAAACTCTTTCTATTCTAGATTGTCTCAATGCTAAAAAATTTATTAATCCTTCTAATGCGTACATTGATTATGAGATTCCTATTATTGTTGATGATATTGGTTATAATTATCCTCATGCTACATTGATTAGAGATCAAGAAGAAGAGGGGATGGACTAGAAGAAGACCAAAGAGATGAAAAAGAAAAGGAAGAGTATGAAATTCATAGTGAAGAGGATGAAGAAGAGGATGATTGTGATGATCATGATGAATACAAGGACCTTTATGATTCCTTTGATTTTGATAAGAACATTCTCTACAATGATGAGTTTAAGGAGATTAAAGAGTCTTGTTTTCAAGAAGCCTTCTATCTTAAGAGTTTCACAAATCCTCTTATTAATTCTTTTGATCATGATCTTAAGCCTTCTTGTGATGAAATTGAATATGATACTTCCTTTGTTTGTATTGATAGGAATCAAAATCAAGAAGTGAAGGATAAGGAAGGAGAAGATTCAAGAGGAGAAAAAGAGAAAGAACTAGAAGAGGAAGATGAAGGTCCACTCATGGATTTGAGCTTCATTGAAGAGAAACAACAAAATGATGTGGAAGAGGAGCCTACAATTGAAATGAGCATTTCTCTACCCTTGGACTCTTCTACTTGTGCTTTATTTGATCATGTTGTTTATTGTGAATTTGTCTTGCCTCTTGATAGATTTGATTATAAGGTTGAATTAAGAACTCTCTTGAATATCTTTGATAGTAGGAGATGGGGGTGGATTGGTATGTTGAGAAGAGAAGAAGAATGTTCATGTGCTTACAAGAATAAAATGATAAGGAAAGTAGGTGTATGGAGTAGAAATCCTATTTGTTTCCTTGATCATGAAGCTTTGAGATTGAGGTATAATGGGAGGAATGAAATATATCCTTGGCTATTTAGCTAACATTGGTGTCGTCCGGCTAGAGGACGTTAAATCCAAACGCTAGATGGGAGACAACCCATCCTTACAAAATTGTTGCTTGTTTTGTTTGTTTGATAGTTGTGTTTCTTGCTTGTTTGATTTGGAGTGATGGGGATTTGAAGCAAGAATAGTTTGGGGGAGTTTATATTGAGATGGTAGGATAGGTGTTGGATAGTGTTGTGCTTGTTAATACTTGGATATGTGCTTAAATTTCTTAGCTTATGCCATATTCATCATTCTTTTCCAAACTTTTAGGATTTACAATCCGAAAAAGTTTGGGGGGTGTGATCATTTTTCATATTGGCTATTTGACTATGATTGATGATGTTTGTAGTGGTTTAGAATTGTTTGAAATGGTGTAGGAAATTAAATTTAGAAATTTGAAAAAAAATGCTTTGATCGAGCGGTGGGCTTAGGATGTTCGAGCGCTGGCCTTAGGCTGGTCAAGCCATTTGCTACGGCTTCGGCAAAAAAAAGGTGCTCGACCAGGAAGTAGGTTAGGTGTCCGAGCGGCCACCTTGAGCTGTTCGAGCGGCTGCTTAAGGGTGATCGAGCGCGGGTCAATGGTGAGCAATCTTGACCAGTTTTCTTGTTTTGACCACACTTTATTCTTACACCATTGTACACTATATTCCACACACAAACACACACATTTTACACCACATTCTTGCACACACACACTCGTCTTAAACACACAAGAAGAAGAGAGGAAAATTCTTGGAACTCAAGCTCTACATTTCTACTATTCACTTCCTTCCATTGGTATGTTTTCTATACCCCTTTCTTACTAATGCTTGTTTACTTGCTTTTTTTTTCCTCATCTTAGTTTGTTCTATTGTGATTGCTTGTTTAGATTTTAGAGTGATTGTAGATTGCTATTTTGAGCTTATTTGTTGATTCTATGGGTATTGTGCTTTGATTTGGTGCATTGCATGATCTTTACTTCACTCTTTACCAAACTTTTTAGACCCTTGGTCCAAAAAAGTTTGGGGGGTATGTTCGTTTCATAAATCTCATTGCAACGCTATGCTTTTGATGATTTATAGTATCTTCTTGATGTCTTGTGATAATATGCCTTGTTTTTTTTGCTTGTTTGATTGCCAAATTGTTGCTAGTTAAGAGTTATGATGCATGAGATATGCTTATGATTGTGTGGATGATGTTGATAGTATAGGGTTAGATGTAGTGGACTTATTTCTTGATTCATGCTTTGTTTATGGTGTTGTTGATTTTATGATGCTTAAGATGTTGATGATTTGAGCATGTTTGATATGATATGAGTCATGATCACCTTATCCCGTGAGTTTTGAGCTTATGATGTCCGTTTCAATCTTGAACGAATGATATTTCTTTGATGTGAGTTCCACACTTATGCATTTTACTCTAAAACTTGGCTTGGGTCTTGTTCAGGGGACTACACTAGATATTGAGTTTGCATGATATGATTTGAGGCATTTCTTTGATTTATATTGAGCCACTTTGCCATATTAGCCTACCATTGACATTATAATCCATTGCTTACCATTTTGTGCCTTTGGATCTTTTCTTTGGCCAACCACACTTTAAGCCATTTTCCTTTCTTTTTGGAACTCTCTTGTCCCTATTATTAGTAGAGTGAAAAGAAGGAAGGAAGATTGGTGATATGATGAAGAACTTGGTGGCCTAAGTTGAAAGATATGCAAGAAATGTTTGATGCATGCATTGAAAGGAATGTGCAAGTGCTAGAGAAAAGCATGTGAAAAAGGTTGACTTTTATTGAAAATATGGTCAAGTTGACTTTTGTTGTGAGTATGGTCAAGAATTTGCAAAGAAAGAGAAGAATGATCTTGAAAAGTGGATTAGAAAGAGCATGAAGATGAGATTGCTTATTGCATGAAGATGTGATTGATTCCTTGTTGATTCCTTCTATGCTTTACTAATCATATTTAGTCACTTTATCCATATGTTTCCTTCCCTACCAAAGAGCCAACTCTACAACCTTATAAAGTCCTCAATGATGTGTGAACGATTTGTCACTTAAGTGGTGGAGAATTTGAGACTCAAGTCAAGCTTATGATAGTATATGTACTTTGTGTGATGAATGAGAAAACTTATACACTTGAGGGTTGAGTTATACACTTATCTTGTGAGGATCTTGACTCATTGACTTGATTTTGTGCTCATTGATTTAATGTTGATGGTGATTAGATGACACTACATTCTTAGACTTGCTTGATATTGAGTGATACTTCCATGGCATTTGACTTGTGCTTGATGCTTCATTGATACAAGTATTCCCCTATCTTATCGCTTCGTAGCTCGAGGCCGTGCAACAATATGGTTTGGGGGTGTGATTAGGGTCATAATTGCATCTTTTTACATCCATTTTATATGGTTTTGATGTGCTTAAGTTCATATTTGACCCTAATATGGTATGAATTGTGTTATTGGCCCTTTGTTGGCAAGAAAGTGTGCTTTATAGGTGAAAACGAGCAAAAACGAGGAATTCCCAACTATAGGAAAGGAAAGGATGAAATCCGAGCTCATGGAGATTTGTCTTATACTCAATTGAAGACCCTAGGAAGCTTAGACGAGCCGTGGGATCGAATATGAACAAATTGAAATTTGGATGTAGACATTTGTATTGTGACCGAGCGCCCACAGTGCAATGATCGAGCCATGGCCTTCTTGTGGTCGAGCGAATTTCACCTCTACGACCATAAGCCAGGCGCTCGACCACATGTGTAGAGCCGCTCGGCCAGACCACTTGAACCATGTCCGAGCGCGGCCAAGAGCATGATTGAGCGACAGTCCGAATTTTGACATTTTTAGGGCATTCTCGTCCTTTCGCGCGTTTAATGAGGGGCATATTGGTCCGAGCATTTGGAGCACTATAAATACTCAAGAATTAGATACTTTTAAGGAGTTTTTCATTAATTAGATCATTAGGTAGTTTTAGAGAGAGAGATTAGAGGTTATTAGTGGGTTCTTAGTTAGATTTCATACTTCTCTCTACAATTACTTTTGATCCATCCATTGGATCTTTAATTCGTTTGTTCTATTAGCTTAGTCTCGTTATTAGCTACAATTCTATGGTTCGATTTATGTTTTCAAGCTTTGGATCAAGAGTTAGCATTTTCAAGGTGTTGGGACAATCTTGGTATTTTGATTAGATCCCAAAACCCCTGATGAATTTGCCTAAGTATAGTGTTCAGGATAAAATAGTTCAGGATAGTTAGGTCAGAGATTCAGTACAGAAGGACCATACTGAAGACTGAAGAATATTGGAGTCGACCCAATTTACTGAAGTCTGAAGTGTAAACCATTCTGAAGAAGTCAGTCAGTCTAGCTGAAGATTGTCTGTTCTGAAACTGAAGATCGAAGCCTGCTGATTCTTCCTGAAGTCAATCCTGAAGTACCATTGTCTGATGTTTCTACTGAATACACTAAGCATGTTCAGGACAGAACTCAGTCAGTGAAGAGTAAGTACTACCTATCAGGCTGTGCTGAATGCACATAGGACCTGACTTAGGCCTTGGTTCAGTTTACCTGAATCCTCTAAGTCCGAAGCAAAAAGGTAACACATACTGAGCTGAATAACCTATCAGGCTGTGCTGAATGCACATAGGACCTGACTTAGGCTGTGGTTCAGAATACCTGAATCTTGTCAGCCCAAAGAAGAAAGGTTATTTACGCTATGGGACAAGAGACAAAAAGAATGTCAGTAAGACTCCATTAAGGCACACGTTCAGACTGAGTTATTACAAGAGACTCAGAGCATTGAATGTACGAGGAAGGATAAATGTCTGAAGGTCAACTAGCCGTTACAACGGAGAGCCAATGATCTTTCAACACGTTAGCACGGAGTCTGCGCAGCATTTAATGCGGCATTTAATGCGTCTCAAAAGGTTACAGGTGATGTGACAACTTGCCAGAATAAGCATGGCGGGTAGGTCGAACAGTATTCCTAGCCTGCAATCTACCTAAAATAGGAAAGATTTGATTTGATCTCCTCCAACGGATCTATTTTGAATCTCGCCTATAAATATGGAGAACCTTGCACCCATACAAGGTTAACGGGAAATTTCCAAGAGAACTCTCAAGAATCCAAGAACACAAAGCATATCACAAACAACACTCTGCAATTAAATTTCCCTAGTGTTGTAGTAGGATTCGCTCTGTATTTGCTTAGATCGATAACTCTAATATTTAGCACTGATTTGTATTGCTAGAGCTATCTTAGTTGGAAACCAGAATACCAAACCTCTCAAAGTGTGAGATAGGTTGGTTAGAAGGACTGGGACTTGTAAAACGCCCAGGGGTCAGTTCCTAAGAAAGGAAGTTGGCTATTCGTGTCCCTTGGCACGTAAAACCCAAGTACCTATCCTCAGGGTTTTGAGGATAGCTTCCTGTTAAATCAGGTCGTGGACGTAGGAGTTGGTTATCTCCGAACCACGTTAAAAAGTCCCCTGTGTGCTGATTTACTGTTTTGTTCAGGATCATAAATGTCATCATGTTAAACTGAACATACTGCATTGGTTTTAACTTCAGGACTGAATCAATCATCCTGAATCTGAATACTGTGCACTCAGCCTTAACCACCTATTTACTAAGCAACTCAGAGAAAACGTTTTCAGAAACTAAAACGAGTAGAATCTAAGGGCTCACTTTCCGCACGTACTCTGACTCACTGAGATAGTAGTCCAACTGACTCGCTTCTCAGCAGTCAGTAGGTTTGTTATCTCTACTGAGCCTCCGAGCACTTTACTCACACTCAGCTTATTTGACTCATTACTGAACCGTCCCTGCTGCCCCTGCGGACATTCAGCATACTGAGTACTTCAGGGAATCCTGACTGAGTGCGTTAGAGCATTTTTCTGAGTCTTTCAGAAAAATCTGACATCAGTGTATTCCCCCCCCCATACACTGATTTAACTCGTTTCGGGACCAACACAAGGTTTGATGATTGTATTTTAATTCTTCAACAATTGGTAAGATTTCTTGTATTTCCATTCATATTAGTGTTAATCATGTTTGTTTATAGTTTAATTGTTGTTTTGTTCCATCAATTAGCCATGGACTAATTCCTTTATGCATGGTTGTATGAATACTATGGTGAATTTAGTATCTTGTTCATCCTATGTAGGAATTAGTGATCTTGATGGATTAGTTCTCTTATTAATGACTTGTATGAATTCTTGGGATGTTTAATTGGATTGTATGTGCCTATATGGATAGCTATGAAATGAGAATTGAGCTATAAGAACTTTATGCATACCAAGTGTTTGATATTTGGCTTGTGTGACCAATGAGAATTGTATATTTGCCTAGACCTCTTAATTAGAGTGTTGGGAGTTGTAGAGAGATCTAGACACCCAATAGAACCCTTAAGCATGTGTTATTAGAGAGATCTAGACACTAGTTGGCTTGACTAAGACACTAAGAGACCTTTTGCATGCTAGGATGGATAGGACACTAGAGGAACTATAGTAGGATTACTTCCATGTACACTCCACACTTGCTCACTTCATTGAGGTGATAGTTAGATTTACTATTTCTTGTTGATTTAGTAGATAGAAACCATGATCTTTTCTTGTTTTCACTAGCTAGAACCGTTGTGAACATTCAATACTTGCTTGATATCGCATCGTTTCCCTGAGTTCGATATTTAACTTGGTTACCTTACTACTCCTACTACGACCACGTGCACTTGCTTGTGACACATTTTAAGCAAACACGTATTTAGCTCCTAAACTGTTAGTCCGAATGACTTCAGTTTCAGTGAGCATCGTCGGTTTAAGCTGACTGAGTTCTAAGGAGTTCTTCCTAATAAGGAAAATAAAATCAGTGTATTCCCCCACACACTGATTCAGACTCGCTTCGGGACCCACTAGTGGTATCAGAGTAGTGGTTAGAAAGACCACTGACTTTGAATACTACTAGTTTTTCAGGAGAAACTGTTGGAGGTCTACCAGAACTAGATTTAAGTGTTTTCTGCAAATTGCATTCATGACATCCTCTAAGCGCCTTGAGAAAAGCCTACCCGAGTTCTCCGTCGCTAACTACGACAATTGGAGATTCAGGGTCATGGCACATCTCTACTCTATCAATTATCAGATGTTTTTGGTTATTGAGAAGGGTCCCATTACCTTCATGGTGGATAGAGCTGCTACTTTCCTTGTTACATGTACAGTGCCTGTTCCACCTCTAGTAGGTCTTGAACCAGTGGACAGACACAAGTTGACCACTAATCAGATCAAGCAGATCGGCCTGGACAACGTCACCAAGAACATCATTCTTCACACTGTTTTATATGAGGACTCAATAAGGTTGATGCATCTGAAGACTGCTAAGGAGATCTGGGATACCTTAGCGGAGATGTGTGAGGGTTCTGAGAAGATCAAGAGGAACCGTAGGGACATGGCCATTCAGAAGTTTGAGTCCTTTAAGATGTTAGAGGATTAGTCCATCGACCAGATAGAATCTCGATTCATTAAGCTGATAAACGAGTTGTCAGCTCTTGGGAAAGAGATTCCCTGGAAGGAGGTTTCCTCCAAAGTCCTGAACTATCTCCCTAAAAGATGGGACATAGGAGTAATCATGTTAAAAATACTCAGGACCTCACTAACGTAACCACTACTCACCTCTTTTCAGAGATAAGGCTCTTGAGTTTGACCTCAACAAGAGGAAAGAAGAAGGTAGAGGTCAGTGGGGACGATAGTGAGAAGAGGACTCCAGAAAAGGAATGAAGAGATTGCTGAAACCTCCTGAACCTGAAACTAGTGTCTCTCGTTCCCTAAGAGAGATGAGCAAGGAAGAGATTGCTGAGGAATACAGTCTAGCGGCTCGATTCTTCGAAAAGCTCAACTCTCGTTTTGGCAAGTACAAGAAATATTATAACGAAAATAGGGACAGAAGGAGATAGAGCAGTCCTAGGATATCCAGCCCCAGAGGGAAGAGGGGAGGGGCTCGGACTCAAGATGTGAACGTGAGGAGCTAGAGAAGCGTAAGGAAGATCTTGAGCTCAGGCGATCTAGAAATAAAGCTGGGAGAAGCTCATCGAGTCGTAGAGAACCTGAATCTAAGAGATACTCTGAAACTAAACACTATGCAGGTGATGACGTGGATCAGTGCTATCATTGCAAGAAGAAGGGGCATTATTAGTATGATTGCTCTGAACTCAGTGCCAGAAAGCGAGAGGATCGGAGAGCCAAGAGAGATCTGAGGGTGTCAAATCGGAAGGCCATGATTGCTGAGGAAAGCTCAGAATTTGATGGGCCAGGAAGGGGCTCTCCTGACCTGTTCTCTGATGAAGAGTACGATGACATCAGTCTGATGGCAAATGATCATGAGGTATGCTCTCTGAACTTTGCTACCTCCCCTAATCACACACCTGAGCCTAGCTCAGATTCAGCGAGGGAGATCGATCTTCAGCTCTCTCTAGAGCAGTTGCGGGTTGATTTCTTAAGGCTGCAGGAAACAAATGTCCACGTGGTGGAGGAGAACACCAGACTAAATGTTGAGAACTGCAGACTAACTGAGTCTCTATCTCTAAGGGACACTGATGAGGCTGTCATCTTCATGAGGTTGACTCAGGTACTTGACCGAGTCAAGGTCAAGTCAGCAGAGAGAGAAAGAGTTTCTCAAAGTTTCCTGAATGAGATTTTGGCTCAGAAAGACAGGGATTTCGAAGCACTTCAGACGAAGTTCAGTGACCTCTTTTCTAAACATGAGTACCTGAAAGGTAGAGAGGAGAGCCTTTTCAAAAAACTTGATATGATGAACCAATCAGCTCAAGTAGTTTAGAGGATCTATGTCTATCAGAGTACTGATGAGTCTAGACAAGGAATCGATTTTGATCCCTTGAAACCCTCTCAGGGTCGATTTAGGGTTGCTTCAGTTCAGGATTGTTAAAATCACAGATCTCAGGATCAGTAGAAGTTAAGATCAGGACACAGATCTCAGGACTTGTCATCCTGTCTTCAGGACCAGTGGTATCAGTCAAACTACGATGTTTGACTGACTGGTATGATCTCTTGACCTTTCGTCTTTATCCTTTGTGAGTGCATATCATGTCATCACTGTTTTCAAATTAATCCCACACCGCTAATTTACTTTTAGTTATTTAATGTATCATTTGTTATTCATTTCAAACATAACCTGATATGCATTAAATGCAAAGTACTTTTCAAATGTGGGGCAGGAACTGTTACCAATTTTTTAAATCATAGCATATTTTCAACCTTTCAAAAAAGTAGACTCTTCTAAACTCAACCGTTAAATCCTAAAAGGCATTTTGATCTCAACAATTCCTGAATTTTAATTTTTGGTATATAAGGGTGGTTGTGCATCACTTTGTACTTTTCACGCACTCAAATATTCTCAAACCCTTTAATTCTCTCTGCATCCAAAAATACTTTTCAAGCATTTGTCCATGGCCAATTCTGCTGCATCCACTGATTCAACTGTGTCATCTAGGGCACGTTTCTATGCTAATTTGAAGGTTTTGAAGGAGAAAGTGGGTTTCAAACCAATTGTTGACCTCTAATCAAAGATGTCGGAGGTTGTGAAGATCAAGAGATACTTTTGCAAGTCCAACTTGTTGAGGTTCATGGCGATGCAGCCCCCTATGCTTTTCCCTCAACTAGCTGCAACCTTCTACACTAAGCTCCTGAAGGACTAGGACGATGAGTGGATGTCCACAGTCTATTTCAGGCAGATTCACCTTACATCAATGGTTGGGAAGTGTTAGGGTTATACTAAAAAGTATGCTTTTACTTTGTATAATTAAACTGAATCTTTGAGCTTTATCTGAAATATATCTTTTATCACTGTGCTTTAGATAAATATGAATGTTATTTTTTATTGCAATCCGTTCATATAATAGTACAAGTTACACTATAGATAAATGTGGTGATCCCCGGATAACTCACAGCAAGATCACATTATCAGTTTCTTGTAACAAATACTAAATTCACAACTTAGATGGGATTTGAACACCCCATTAGTAAACGGTTGATGTGTAGATCCCAGATTGACTTATCTTGATTAAGGGATTGCACTAGTGTATGAAGATGCATTGAAGAGGACCTACAGAGAGATAATTCTTCCGTACTGATTTATGGGATGAAGAATTAGACCTTAGTGGTCATTTATTTCTAAACCTATGTCCCTTAAATAGGACTATGTGTGATCCATGCGTGGCACTTTATTTTGTTATGGGTAGAGAGTCAATAAGACTCAATACTTTGCATCTTGGGTGACGCCATTGAGAACATAACAGTTGCTAAGATTTAATACAGAGGAACGTGTGCTTGGAGAGTCTTGCATGATTAGTCCCTTTGGTGGGCTCTAAACGTTCGTCGTACTAAATCTTGCAAGTGGAATTTGTTTCCTGTATGATGATAAAGAAGAGCTGTCCTTACTCCAAGGTTAAGATGTTAAATTAATTAAAGCTTTCAGTGGCTTGATTAATTAACGGACAAGAGAATCTTAAACACTGGAAATAATGACCGGGAGCCATATGATTGTAATATGGGTTAAGATGGATAGTGCAACATTAATCCTATAGTGGAGTGAGATTAATGTTAATGGGTTGAATGACATTG
>JAPKLY010000293.1:235937-249255 GCA_026898435.1 Prunella vulgaris
TCCAACAATGAATAAGGTGTTTAAAATAAAAGAAATAATTTTGGGCCCAATAAGTTGTATTTTTCGAAAATATATGTATATATTAAATAAATGAGAGATTTTATGGAAAATAGATATGTATCTTGAATACAAGAATATCTAATAAAATCAAGATCTCATGGAATTAAATATACATCATATTTTTCAAAAATTACATGATATAAAGAAATATCAAGAATTGAATATTTAGTATTCAAGATTATCAAGATTAGAATATTTGATATTCATGATAATCAAGATTTGAAAAATTAGATATTCAAGATCTTGCATTCTCATTATAAATATGAGATGATACAAGACTTCAAGATGATTAACTTTTGAAGGTAATTTTCAAAAATTACTAGTACTTGGGCAACAAATATTTTTCTTTCCTTGTGTTTTGATTATTCGTGTGGCGTCCCACCGGGTGTACGAATAAGGACAAGGGAACACTTGAGAAGGGTTTTGGGTTTATCAAGTTGAGGGTCTCAAGAAGGACGCCCTTTGATCTCAACCACCATTGCTGACAATACCATTCAAGTAAAGGATCTCAAAGGACGCCTTTGATCTCAACAGCCTTGCGAAAGCAGCTCAAAAAGGACTTCTTTTGTCTCAGAAACTGTCTTTTCTCCAAGAGGTATAATTCACTAAATCCTTTAGTTCCGCATGTTTAGGGCTTTACGTGATATTATATGTTCATATGTTTTGCATGCAAAGCCTGTTGTTGGGTATACAATTATTTGATTTAATTATGTTTAAATCATGATATTAATTGTGGGCTTAAATTTGTATTTAGTGTAAATCCCGAATAGATCCGCATTTAATTCTCCAACATGAAGGCCATCAATGAGCCGGTCCCAATGACTATCTGCCTCAGGGAACTGGTGAGGAGTGTGTTTCAACTGCGTCATGCTTAGGAAGGAAAAGAGTTGCTCCTGCCATCAGAATATGCCAAGGGTAATGAACAGAATTATCTGGATGAGTTCTTGGTGAAGCTTTAACCCTTCAAGTCCATGTAGAACAAGAAGCTCCAGAAGCCAGTCTACAAGCTTCTATTTGAGATCGTTGTTTCCAGCGTGATGGGTTCCAATGGGGGAATGGAGCAGATCTCGCTGTCTAAGATCAGACTGATGGCAACACTATGTAACTTTGCCAAAGTGGACTGGGAAAGTTATTGCATCCAGAAGATCAAGGCTGAGCATGCGAAGGTGGTGAAGGAAAGAGACTCAATAACCTTCTCTAGCAAGGTGAACTCTGGAACTCACATCTCAACTCTACTTCAGACTTTACCCGTTGGGGATATTGAGCCAACTGGGTTCGAAGTGATGCAACAGAAGCTTGTGTGGCTCAGGGACAAGGATGATATTCAGTGGAGGCTGACTCCTACCCATTCCACCAAGAAGAAATCCAAGGAAATGGATGCTGTTCCTACTGAGTCCTCTGAGAGGAAGCCTGAAGCGAAGAAGAAAAGCAAGGGAAAGAATCACTCTTCTAAGGGGAAGTCTCAGCAGACCATGGAGAAGTTTGTCTCCAAGGTTCCTCTGGTTGATCAGGTTCATGGTACAATTGATGAAGAATCTAAGAGGGAGAAAGATCCTGAAGCAACTCAGGAGACTGCTGCTAATGAGGCAATGACTAATGAACCAGCTAAGGATTAAGCTTCTGAGGATAATATGGATACAGATGATAATGAGACTGCTCGAAAAATGGCTGAGGATGATGATGTTTCTGGTTTCAAGCAGCCAAACTAGGTTATTAATCAAGAAGATGAGGAGCAAACTGAGCCAGCTTAGGAGGAGGCTCATGCTGATGTTGAAGTTGCTCAGGAGGAGGCTCAGGAAAAATAAGTTGTTGAGGAGGCTCAAGATGAGCAGATGCCAATGGAAGTTGCGGATGATGACCATCTACCACTAAGCAAGATCGTTGGTGGAGCTAAGGATGGAGCTAGGGCGTCAGAACCAGTTCCTGACTATCATATGGAGAGAGAGGTAGAAGCCAGTTCTGAGTCGGCTGCTGAGGAGGAGAATACCTTTGCTCCTGATGTATCCACCTTCACTCCCTTCGAACTGAATGCCAGGAATGAGGCGTCCAGGTTCGTGGATAGGTACTTTCCCACTTTGATAGGAGCATTCAGGGAGGAAATGATTCGACTCAGGACATATATCTCCACTCGAAAGGCCACATATCAGGAGATAGATGTCTTAGCTGAAGCCAAAGACTGGGAAGCTCTTCAGGAGGAAGAGCAGGCAATTTGTGATGCACTCCATATTCCCAGTTTTGCTCACGTCCTGAAGGTTGACTTCATTACAGTCATCAAAAGGAGAAGGCCTGGGGCTGCAGGCTCAGTAGAAGAGGTTCTGGCAGAAGGAATCCAGAAGGCTCCCCAAAATGGTACTGACAATGAAGGTGCGACTTCAGGGCGAAGTGCACCGGTTGATGATACAACTCAAGGGGCGGAGTTGCTGAGCATCAGGAGAGGCTCCGAAGTCAAAGCCCAAAACAAGAAATATCAGGGTTAGACACTCTTGCAGACTGAAGCCCTTAGTCAGATGTCAAGAAGGCTGAAGACACATTCAATAGGAATAAAGAAGCTTAAATCCAAATCTGACAATCTATTGGAAGAAGTGAGGCTTTAGTGGGTGTCGAAACCAATAAATAATAAAACCGACTAAAAATACTACTAGAGATAGCAATAAGTAGGATCGTATCTACAGAGACTGGTTAAACAGATTAGTTCAACAAAAATTATAAAACACAATTGGGGGAGATTTGAATTTTGATTTTAAACTAAGTCTACAGCAAATTAAAAATGAGATATTTTGATGAAATAAAATATATAGCCGAGATAATCTTTGAAATGGTTCAACATATATGATCATAAATGCAAGGATGACTCTTTCACTTTAACACCAAATTAGTTATAGTTGTTGGTACCACCTAACAACCTAATCTTTCCATACTGAGTCGACAATTAGGATACCATCTGTAATTATTTCCTTAGTCTAATAAACAACCCTAGATACCATCATAGGGTTTAGCTTACCGACTGCAATTAATCTAGAAAGGCCTAATTGTAGCTAACAAACACACATGTAGGTTCATTTAGACTAGGTTGAATATCCCCTATAGCAATAATCAAAAGTGTGATGCAATCAATTATGCTACTTGCCACAAATATTTGAAACAATTAAACAATTATGGATTTAACGTTCTAATTGGCACATATCATTTACACAAATTGATTAATTGAACATGTTAAACAATTCACCACATGATATAATCGAGCACAGAGATTATACAAATGATACAAAGTGAAAGAGTTTGGGAATTAATTAGATCTCACATATTAATGTTGAACCATGTCTCTAATTACCTAGCTAGACGAATGATTTTACAATCCATAATAATACGTAGTTAAAAGCAAATAGTATTCTCCATGGGAGTCTTTTACAGTCTTCTCTGTATAGAATTCAGAAATTATGAATCATACATATATCTACGGGAGTGTTTAATTATTAAGAATCCTAACGTAACTCCTTGATAACTAACTAAAACTGTTAAGATAATAAAAATAAAAATAAGATATTTATCTAAATTTCAGTTCTAGAAGTCCTATAATATAGGAGGAATTCAAATTTGAATGTGAAAGGTCAGATTTGAGTGCATCAATTAAATCCTTCTCATGTATACAACACATAAAACTTGATCAAAATATATATTTAAGGATTAATTGATATCAAAACATGGGAAAATATGACATCAAAATATGACACTTTTACAACTTATCAAATTCTCCCACACTTAGACATGGCTTGTCCTCAAGCATGCTTAAGTTTAGAGTTCATCATCTCAAATTCATCTCCTACTCTCATCATCTTTTGCTCAACCAAAATAAACAATTTTTTTATGAAGACGAAATAGATTTTCAACAGGAATTCTTATTCACCAACACAAATACAAGCCATATCAACAATTGAATCAAACTCAAATTACATTATATCTAAACACCTCACTAAAGATTCACTCAAATGCTCAAAGTGTTTAGGCTCATAATGATTTGATTTGATCTCTCAAGTCAATATATGGAAGACATTTACCATCAGCTTGCACATATATTACATCCTCCCCACCAATGAATGAATCAAAATGAAAAAAAAAAATCAAAGAATTTAGAGGGTAAGTTGGTTTAAGGACTGAAGTAAAAGTAGGGTAAGATGGGTTTCTTTTTTTAGGTAAGGAAAAATGAAGAAATCATATGATTTTCAAACACAATGATCAATAAAATGATATCAAAGCTCGACAAATTACACTGTTTACATGATTGCAAGACTATAATACTTTTTTTTATACATTTTTCTGCTTTGTTTTTTCAAATCTTTTTCTTTTTTTTCAGCAAATAATTTTTTTCTATTTTTTTTCTTTTTTCAAGTTTTTTATTTATTATTTTTTTAGCAGAACAATAGTATCACTAATATGCTTGCAATTTTAACAACAAACAAAGTGAAGCTTAATATGAGCAAGTAACAAAAAATTATTCTTCAACTCAAGGTTTAAAGAGGGTAATAAAAGGACATTAGTGTTTTAAAATGTGGTATTGACTCAAAGAAAAAGGTGTAAAGCTCAAATTTGGTTCCCTAGGGGTTGAATTGGTGTAGGTTTAACAAAGAAAAAGGTTAAATATAGCAAAAAAGATGGTTTAATCCTAGTATCCTCTTACGATTCCCACATCCAACTCATCAATAAGGATTAATTTAGTGTAAAATGATGGTAATTCAATGTAAGAAACAACATGCTTTACTGGTGGCAATGATTCTAACTCTTAATTGTATCTTTCAAAGCATAACCTAGCTCAAATCTATCCAAAATTTCTACTGAATTCTTAAGAGTAAGACTCTCATTCAATGTAACTTTCAATGTATCATCATCTTCCAATTCAAAACACTTTCAATAATAGGCTCAATAACATCCAAGGCAAAAATAGAGGATACATTACTAGGATATTTCATAGCTTCATAAATATTAAAATTTATAATGTTACCATCAAACTCCATTGTAAGTGTACCCGTATGCACATCAATTTTTGTTTTAGATGTTTTTAGAAAAGGCATTCCTAATAAAATCAATGAATGAGATGAATCTTTATCCTCCATATTAAGCACATAGAAATCTGCAGGAAAAATTAGACCATTAACTTGCCAAAACATCTTCCAAAACACCTTCAGGATAAACATTAGATCTATCTGCAAGTTGAATAATCACACCAGTTTTTTTCAAAGGACCAACATTCAAGGATGTGTAAATGGATAGTGGCATAACATTAATTGAAGCACCTAGATCCAACATTGCTTTCTCAATTCTTGTGTTACCAACTTTGCAAGGAATGGTAAACATACCTGGATCAACACATTTAGGAGGAAACTTTTTTTTTAAGTACGGTTGAAATGTTTTCTCCTATAGTTACAAATTCATTACCTTTCAACATCCTTTTGTTGGTGCAAAGCTCCTTTAAAAACTTAGCATAGCGAAGTAACTGTTTAATTACATCAAGTAATGGAATGTTTACCTTAACTTTGCGAAAAGTTTCAATATTTTCCTTTTCCTCATTCTTTTTCTTAGATAGGCAGAACCTAGAAGGAAAAGGAGCATGAAGCAGTACCTCATTTGATGAATAATCCTTGACTTTCTTTTCTTCCTTAACTTGATCGAGTTTAAAAAACTCGATTTCCTTCTCTTCTTCTTGATCACATACTTTTGGCTCCTTCAGAACTTTACCACTTCTCAAGGTAATTGTATTCGCATTTTGTTTTGTTTTGCGATGGCAATTTTTCTTGGGATTCCAATCTACTCATGGAAGATGTTAATTGACCCATTTGATCTTCCAACCTCTTGATACTTGTTTGTGTTTCCTACTAGAATATTTTAGTATTAAAAGCAAGTGTTTTAACAATTTCTTCAAGAGACGCACCTGAGATAGAAGAGTGATTATGTTGTTGTTTCTGTAAAAATTATGGTTGGGGTTGATGTTGAGATTGAGGGTGGGAGTTTTGGTATTGAGGTCCTCCCCATCGAAAGTTTGGATGGTCCCTCAAACCTGGATTATAAGTGTTGGAGCACGGTTCATACTTCCTTTGAGGTGGGCCTGGAAATCCTCCAATAGCATTAGCTTGTTCCATGTCATCTTGAAGCGTCGGGCACATATCAGTTAGATATCCCACAGAAGCACAAATTCCTCATGCCTTTGCTTGTTGCATGTTTCCCTCAGGCATGTTTTGAATAAGAGAACACAAGTTAGTAATATGATCCTTAAGAGACGAAATTGTTACCTCATTCACTCTTTTGTTGGATATATCTTGTCTATTTCCAAATTGTTGAGAATTTGCTGCCATGGTAGTGATCAAGTCTCTTGCTTCACCAGGAGTTTTGTTGACTATTGCAACTCCACTTGCATCATCCATTATCCTTCTTTCAATTGGGAGCATGCCTTCATAGAAGTATTGAATAAGGAGCTGCTCAGAATTCCATGTTGAGGGCAACTTGAACATAATTGCTTGAACCTTTCCCAATACTCATGAAATGATTCTGAATCCATTTGCCTTATTCCACAAAATTCTCATCTCATTGTTGCAGCCTTAGAAGCAGGAAAATATTTGTCAAGAACAATCTTACCATGCCCGTCCATGTAGTTACTAAGCCCAGAGGTAAGTAGAATAGCCAATCCTTTACTCGATCTTCAAATGAAAATGGAAAAACATGCAACTTAACCTTCTCTTCAGACACTCCATGTGGTTTCAGGCTAGAACAAACAACAAGAAACTTCTTCAAATGTTTATGTGGATCCTCATTTTCAAGACCATGGAACCTGGGCAGCAAATGAATTAAACAAGCTTTTAACTCAAAATCTGCCTCCAAGTTGGGATATTGAATGCCTAGTAAGGGTTGTTGATCAAGATCTGGAGCTATTAACTTCTTCAAAGTCCTTTCCCTTTGTGCCATTCCTATTTCTTCTTTTGCAAAATCAGATTCACTAGGAGTACTATTTGAGTTAGGAAATGGAAGTACGTTAAGGGATGAAGTAGAGGCTTTCTTCTTCAACTTTTACTTTTTTCTTAACCGACGCGAGCTATCTTTTCAATTTCCAGATCAAAATCAAGTTCACCTATAGGAATAGAACGAGACATAAAAATATAAATAAACAAAATAGACAATTAAAAACAAACCTATTTTGACACCAAGTCCCTGGTAATGGCGCCAAAAATTTGGTGGATGTCGAAACCAACAAATAATAAAACCTACTAAAAATACTACTAGAGGTAACGATAAGTAGGATCGTATCCACAGAGACTGGTTAAACATATTCAACAAAAAATATAAAACAAAATAGGGGGAGATTTGAAATTTGATTTTAAACTAAGTCTACAGCAAATGAAAAATGAGATAATTTGATGAAATAAAATATCTAGCCAAGATAATCTTTGAAATGGTTCAACATATACGATCATAAATGCAAGGATGACTCTTTCACTTGAACACCGAATTCGTTATAGTTGTTGGTAACACCTAACAACCTAATCTTTCCGTATTGAGTCGACAATTAGGATAACATCTCTAATTATTTTCCTAGTCTAATAAACAACCCTAGATACCATCATAGGATTTAGCTTACCAACTACAATTAATCTAGAAAGACCTAATTCTAGCTAACAAACGCACATGTAGGTTCATTTAGACTAGGTTGCATATCCCCTATAGAAATAATAGAAAGTGTGATGCGATCAATTATGCTACTTTCCACAAATATTAGTAACAATTAAAAAATTATGGATTTAATGTTCTAATTGGCACATATCATTTTCACAAATTAATTAATTGATCAGGTTAAACAATTCACCAAATGATATAATAGAGCACAGAGATTATACAAATGATACAAACGAAAGAGTTTGAGAATTAATTAGATCTCATATATTAATGTTGAACCATTTCTCTAATTACCTGGCTAGACGAACGATTTAACAATCCGTAATAATACGTAGATAAAAGCAAATAGTATTCTCCATAGGAGTCTTTTACAGTTTTCTCTGAATAGAATTCAGAAATTAGGAATCATAAGTATATCTACGGGAGTTTATAATTAATAAGAATCCTAAAATAACTCTCTGATAACTAACTAAAACTGTTAAGATAATAAAAACAAAAATAAGATATTTATCTAAAAGTCAGTTCTAGATAGAAGTCATATAATATTGGAGGAATTCAAATTTGAATGTGAAAGGTCAGATTTGAGCGCCCAAGTTAAGAATCTCGTCCAGGCCCTTAGACTTGCCCACGCCTTAATAGAGGAGCTCTGCTATTCATTTTCTTCATTTCAAGATTTTTGCAAACAGTTAAGGCGTGCCCACGCCTTATATTGTAGTTCCAAATCAACATCTTCAAAAATCTCTCCAAATGGCCAATGCATCAATTAAATCCTTCTCATGTCTACAACACATAAAACTTGATCAAAATAAATATTTAAGGATTAATTGATATCAAAACAAGGGAAAATATGACATTAAAATATGACACTTTTACAACTTATCAGGCTTCTGAAAGAGCAAATGTTGGAACAGATGCTAGAATCGAACACTCAGAGGAGTGATGAGCTGGCGACGAGGAAGGCCCAAACTGAGCAAATGATGAAAGCTACACTGAACGCTCAGGAGACCAAGATGGAGGATATAGCCCTTGAGATCTCATGCTCAGAGTAAAAAAGAATTGTCACTGAGTTTGTTGACAGACTCACTAAGGTGGAGAAGGTGTGGCACGAGACTGTTACTAAACTAAAAACAGTGTACGAGGCTCAACTGGAATCGACTACTAAGGTGAAGGCATGAATGGACAATCTTTACTTGTAAAATCTGCTTCGACAAAAGCGGGTTGAGACCGTCAAGAAGAAAGTTCAGGTAATTTCTGATCAGGCTATTTCCCATGCCCTAACCCTTAGTGGCTTGACAAAGAAGCTTGAAGAAGATGATGCCAAAAAGGCGGAAAAGAAGAAAGAAAAGAATCAAGGGGGAAGGGATCAGTGGAAAGGAAGAAGGGGGATGATCTAAAAAGGAAGAAAGAGGAAGCTGATGATGATGAGCCATCGAAGAAGAAGAAGTTAGTGCTAGTCAGTGAAAATTTTGACAACCTGAATGAAGTTCTGTACCCAGATGGCCCTTTGATCAGAAAGAAGAGGACGACTTCTGAGGTAGCAGCTATTCAGTCAAGACAGCAAGCTATCAAAATTGATAAGCTTCAAGGTGAAATTGAAGTACTAGCTGAGAAAGTCCAGAAGGAAGCTCCAAAGAAGAAGTCAGCTGCTTAGAGGGTCAGGGAAAGGTGGAAAGAAGGTTTAGTTGGAACAAGGTCCAATTCTCTGTGAACATGTTGATGACATTCTTCCTAAAAGTCTAAATGAAAGATGGCTACCTGTCAAATAGGACTTCGTAGAACTCTTCTACGTTGTCGAGAAATGGCTGGACAACAAGGAAGATAAGAACACCATCTTTTAGGAATGGGTGACTCAGAAGCATGGAGACATATGGTCAGAAATTGTGGTCTTTACTGACAGAAAGGGTGTTTAGATCTAAGCTCCTGACAATATGCACTATTTATATCCTATGGTCAAAATGTCTCATCACTTGGACAGAGTCAAAGTTTAGAACGAAATATTTTAGATCGCAAAACTCACTGACTCTTTGAAGGACGAGAAGAAGTTCCATGTCGTGACACTTCGTGTGCTGAACAAGTATAATATTTCGTTGGCGAAGTGGAACGATGAAATTTAGAAATATTAGGAATGTTTGTTATAGTTCAGGACCATTGTACTCATTGAAAAATCAATAGAACTTATTATATTCATGATATAATATCTCATTGTCTCCTGATTTAATTTCTGTACCTTATCAAGAATTGTGCTAACCTTTATATGTTTCCATCTTATAGACTAGGTGACTTCACCTGTTAGAGGTCATTTTTCTGATTGGATCAGATGGATTTTAGCATCATCCAAAAGGGATATTTTTTTGGGATATTCACAAAGTTTTGATTCAGATTCGAAAATCCCTAAAAAGATGATTTGCCTAAGTACAAACTCAGGATTGTATAGACTCGGGAATAGAGTCAGGATAGGATAATTCTTTTATATTCACAGGCACTCAGATCAGGGGGAATCATCCTAAAGAATGAGTTCAGGGGGAACCGTCTTGAAGATCAAGTTCAGGGGAACCGTCTTGAAGACCAAAGCATCCTAAAGATTCCTCAAACGATCTTGAGAAGACCACTGATGTTGTACTGACTGTTTCTAAGCGCGGTCAAGACATGACATTTTATTGAAGGCGGAAGTAGCCTGAGTATTCAGGTTGGGTGTTCACTTAACTGACACTTCATAATTTCTGAAGGAAAGGGCTACTGAAGATTTGGGACATTATTTATGCTAAAGACTGAAGACAAAGATAATGTCAGAAGGGCTAATAAATACATCATTTATACCTGAGCCGAGTTGAAAATCTCTCAGAGTATTAATTGTACGATGAAGCATTAAAGTCTCATCAATAACTAGTCATTTGAAGGACATCTGATGAGAGAGAGACACCTATGTACGACCTCTGTTATCCTCATTAAATTCCACAGTCGAAGGCGGCATCAGAAGACTTTTCACCAAAACAACAGGTTGAAAAGTAAACGTCACATCTCGAGGCACCACCTACCTAAATAGGATAATTTGTTTTTATCTCCTCCAACGGATCTATTATAAACCTCTCCTATAAATACAGAAGACCTTGCACCCAAACGACATTACCGGAAAATTTCCAAGTCAAAATCTACCAAAGATTCAAGCGCTGAAATTACTCAAGCAAGCAACACTATGCAAGTTTAAATTTCCCTAGTGTGGTGAGAGAATATTTTCTGTATTTTCTTAGCAGTGATAATCCATCCTTAGCTTTGTTTTGTTTGTAAGGATTATCACACGTTAGTTGGAAACCTTGAACTTAAACCTCTTAAGTAGTGAGTTGGTTAAGTGGGAAGAACTAGGACTTGTAAAACTACCTAGGGGTCAAATTCCTGAGAGAGGAAGGAGACTGTCGTGCACATTGGCACGTAAAAATACAATTATCTAATCCTAAGAGAGGATTGCTCCTGTTAAACCAGGGTCATGGATGTAGGAGCTTGAGTCTCTGAACCACGTTAAATCCCTTGTGTGTTGATTTACTGTTTTTCATATTTAAGTTGTCATATCATCAGTTAAGCATCCAACATTGTTTTTAGCTCAGGGAGAATCTATCTTCCTGGCCTGAATCGGCGCACAGTCCTTAACCACGTTTTCAACGCTAAGTTAAAATATTTTTAGAAAACATAAAACGAGTATAATTAAGGGCTCACACTTCCACATTTAATCAGGCTTGTTTAGATAGTTATCCAACTAACTAGCTTCCGAGCGGTCAGTAGGTGTGTTATCTTTATTGAGCTTACTTTGAGCACGCTTTCAGGACTCATTGTATTTGGTTCCTGAACTATCAATCCGAGTGACTTCAGTTTCAGCGAGCATCGTCAGTTTAAGCTGACTGAGTTCTTCCTGAAAAAGGTAAATTGTTATCAGTGTATTCCCCCCATACACTGATTCAGACTAATTTTGAGACCAACATTTTACTACATTATGAGATTTTTGACATACCTGGTTTAATATTTGATACTTTTAAAATTGGTTCATGATAAACTTATCATAAATCATTTTTATACAAAACGACCACACTCACACAAAATACATAACAAAATTTGAAATTCTGCTATAAATTTTTTTCTTTCTCAATTGCTTAACATTATCCCAAAAATAACTTGTTCCCATTCACCAAAGAGATATCAAACTAAAGTAACAAACTACTCAATCTTTAAACCAACTCACACGTACATATAACTCAATACAGAACAAGTTCAAAACAATCAAATATACAACTGCAAAAGTAAAATAAGTCCCGATCTTACCTGTAAATCGTCATTTATGTACGCAATAAATTAAAAAATCTGCAAGATCGTCAACTCTACTCCAGTTTGATCACCAAGTCACACTTCATCTGGATTGTCTTTAATTCTAAATTACGTGAGATTTATAAATCTCAATAAGCAGAAATTATGCATTATGTAGTGTTTATCTCAAAATCCTTCTATACACAATGCGCTCTAATTTGAAATCACCTATTTATTTCTTAAATATTCATTAAAGGCTCTTAACTAACTATTATCCACAAGTACGAGTACACAACTCAATAAAAAAATGATCAAATCATCACTATAAGTATAATCTGAGATGAGACAATCTTAATATCCAAATTAGATTAATACAAATTATAGCATCGGTGGTTAGTCCATCCAAAATAAATAGTGATACGTTAAATTTTATCTAAATAATTGATCATAATATATAAAATTATAGAAATTTTTCTGTATATAAATTTATTTGTGAGATATGTGTGGTGAACTTATACTACAACTAACACATACTATTTTGAATTAAATCTCTCATTTGTCTTGAATGATTTCATAGAGATATTTATAACACATCTCACTCGTGAATGGTATCTCGCAACCCCTTGAAAACCTATAAAAAAACAACCTATTCAAAGCTATTACAAAGATAATGTAACGCCCCGTAAATTTAGGTTTGAAAAAGAAAAGGTTGTCTTATGGTAGAGGCGTTACCGAATAAATATGACAAAATGAAATGTTGAATTTAGCGAGCGGAAGCTATAACCAGTTTACATAATAGTAACCCCAAAACAACAAGAGCCTATTGGTACATGTATATAAAAACAAGACAAAAAAAAAATTTGCTCCCAAATATGAATTATACATATAAAGCGAACAACGGAAGCAAAATAAGCCACGGTCCTGCCCGCAGGTCGTCATCTATGTACACCGCAACTAAAAAAAAAAACTCGCAAGAGCGCCACAGCTACTCCAACTCGAAACAACACGTCACATATCATTTACCTACAATGCATAAACCACGTGAGATTTATAAATCTCAGTAAGCAGAAATTATGCATGATGTGAAGTTTCACTCAAAATCCTTCCCATGCACAATACACTCTCATTTGAAAATATCAATTTATTTCTGAAATACTTATTAAGTGCCCCTGGGACACTGTTAGACATGCCTTGAACATATGATATAAAAATACAACTCATGTTCTCATAGTACAGATCATTATCCGACTTGATAAATAGTACGGGCCATTACCCGGCTTGCACATAGTACGGGCCATTACCCGGCTTGCAT
>JAPKLY010000293.1:249265-356709 GCA_026898435.1 Prunella vulgaris
GGCTTGCATATAGTACGGGCCATTACCCGACTTGCATATAGTACGGGCCATTACCCGGCTTGCATATAGTGCGGGCCATACCCATCTTGACAAGTAGTACGGGTCATTACCCATCTTGACAAGTAGTACGGGCCATTACCCATCTTGACAAGTAGTACCGGCAATTACCCATCTTGACAAGTAGTACGGGCCATTACCCGGCTGCATATAGTACTGGCCATTACCCGGCTTGCAAATAGTGCGGGCCATTACCCGTCTTGACACATAGTACGGGCCATTACCCGGCTTGGACATAGTACGAGCCATTACCCGGCTTGCATATAGTAAGGGCCATTACCCGGCTTGCATATAGTGCGGGCCATTACCCGTCTTGACAAATATATTTCATATCCATGTTTGAAAACTTTCCCATGTTAATGCATGGTATGCATGATGCTCGTGCAATCAATGACACTTAACAATGTTCACAAATTATTGAACTTACAGGTTTAGTCCACATCAATTACGGAGCTCACCGACTCCTTCAATATCACAAATAGAGCTCGCCAACTCATTCAACATAACATATAGAGCTCACAGGCTCACTCCACATTAATTATATAAATTGCAGGCACATTTCATATAAGCGCAAAGTATAATTCACAGATTACAATCCACTTAATTTCACATATTATCACTCAAACATGAATAAATCATAAAATAATATATTTATGCATTGTAGTTGCAAATGAATTTTTACTTATCTTAAATCCGCAAACACGACGATAGTATAAATCCCTAAAACACCCTAACACCTTCTCGTATCGTATCTAACAACAATTAATTACAAATATTATTCAAATCTACCAAATAATTAACTATATTCAAACCTTCACCTAATTAATAAAAATATTATTAAATCTTATGCATAAGAATTACCTCAATTAAGTTTTATTCGAAATGGGCTCGAATTCTCTCTTTTCTTTTTTTTTCTTTTTCTTTCTTTCTCCCTGCGTCTCAACTCTCGTGAGCGTTCTCTCTCTCTCTCAACCTCTCAGTACAGTATGTGAATGACAAATGGGTTTTGGGTAAGTATATGGATTTGTTTCCACCATCTTTGACTTTTCTTTCCTTTCTTTTCTTTTTTCTTTTTTTTTATTAACCTAACTAATGAAACTTACTTGCTAAGGTAGCCTCCACCGCCATTAACCTATATATATATATATTATTACTTAGTTACTAAGATGGGCTCAGGTTTGCCGTTCATATATATATATATATATAGATATGTTATCTAATGATTATTGATTCGATACGATTTCATAATTATTTTTATGAACCTTTTAAATTCTTCTCATATTGAGAAAAATAGTTTGGTTCAGGAATATGATGTTCCTGAAAATCTTGATTTACTCAACAAATGGAGTATTCCAAAGATTGAACCTAAAACGGTTTATAAATTTGAAATTTTTGAAAAAATTAGTTTCAAACAAGTTGTGAAAACAACTGAGTCTTCGGTTCCTCTTCAAGAGGAAGAAATGGTTTTAAAATTATTAAATAATCATGATATTTCTTCTTTCATGAAGACTTATAAATTCATCCATATTGGATGTGTTCAGGTCGCCTTTAGACCCTTAACCCTTAAAGGGTTACCTGAAAGTTTTCTAGCCACTCTGAGAGATGGTAGAAACCTTAATTGGAAACAATCCCTCATGGGAATTATTGAGTCTAGTTTAGCATTAGGACCCATTTATTTTAACGCATATCCTAATCTTTCTTTGTCTTTATCTGACAATAATATTCTAGATGCTTTAACATTAAATGTTAAAACTCATGGCTATAATTATATGCCAGGATCTGAAATTATGTGTATTTGTTATCGTATATATTTCAAACCCTTACACACTCTTAATCCTAATTGTGCTAGAGTAGATAAGGATAAAAATGAGACTATTCTCATTGAAACAAACTTTGGAAATTCCAATGTTAGTACTCGTAGATCCATTAAATGGGATGAGATTATTTTCCCAGAAAACTGGATTCTTGAACATTCTGTTCCTAAAATTCCTTCACTCAACAGTGATTTTCGCCATATTACTTAAAGTAATAATGGTATCGTTAATATTGGTTTTCATAATAACCAAAGAAGAAATTCTTCTTATAATAGATCTATGTCTGGTTACAATTTGTTTTCACCTCTTGACTATGAAGTCAATATTCCTTCTACTTCAAGAGTTTCTACTTCTTCTCTAAAAGAAGAAAAGTTTTATCAAAACAATGATTTTGAAAGTGGAAATATTATTGTTAATAAAATTAATATTGTCCATAGTGGAAAACTTCCCGAAATAATTTCGGAATGCGATTTTTCGGTTTAAAATGATTTTTGAACCAATTTTGGATTTCAATAAAGGCTCCTTAAATCGAGCCCATATCAACAAAGAATTTTATGATCCAAAGTGGGAAAAATTTAGAGCTTGGTATTTCAACTCTTTCCCAAAAAATGATTTATCTTATTTTGTTGACAAATTCTATGAATTTTGTAAAAAACAAAACAAAGTATTTTATTTTGTTCCTTGGTTTATAAAAACCTTTTATATTGATCAAATTTCTACTATAGAAAGATCTTACAAAATTATTTCTTCAGGAGATATTCGAAAATCCGTCTATCCTTCTAATATTCCTTTCCAAATTGAAAAGGAAGGAAAGACTTTAAATTTCTCTCTTTTTTCAACTATTATTGAAAAAGATGTCTTACATAACATTTCTGAAATTTTTAAGCAAAATAATTTTTGCAATCTTTCTCTTCAAATCCTTAGTGAAGAAATTGCTTCGCTATATGAGAAAATTGATTCTCTCATTTTCCAAATAAAAAATCAGCCTAAGATTGATATTTCTAAAGAAGAAGATCCAGTTGTTTCAACTATTCCTTCTATTTAATCTCCTATTGAGATTAAAGATTTTAAGCTTGAAGCTTCTATTTCTGATCTTGAAAAAATTATCACTGAAAATTTTGGAAAACTTCATATTTCCACTATCGAAAATGATTTTCAAGATGATATGAATAACAGACATATTGAGTCTGGAGAAAGTAGTCTTAACAAAATAAGATGGGCTGATAAGCCTACTATGTCAAGGTATTATACTAAGCCTACTCTCATTGATGTTCTCAATGAAGAACAAGAAAATTTCTTTAATACCTCTTATTCTGGTAAATCCATTTATGAATGGAATATAGATGGAGGAAATGATAGATATATCTACACCCAATGCCATCGTATGCTTATGTACAGCTCTGCCTGTAGAATAAGTGGTAATGATGATGTGCAAACTGCACAAGCCATTACTGTTGGTTTTATAGGACAGCTTAAAGGCTGGTGGGATAACTATCTTACTCCCCACAATAAAAATGAAATATTTTCTTCTATTAAGATAGAAGAAAATACCACTAAACACAATGCAGTCTATTCTCTTGTTCTTACTATTTTAGAACATTTTACTGGTAAACTTTCAAACAATTCTGAGAATACCAAAACACTTCTTTTAAATATGAGGTGTAAAACTCTTACTGATTTCCGTTGGTACAAAGATACTTTTTTGTCTAGGATCTATGATATCCCTGACTGTAACCAAGATATTTGGAAAAACAAATTTGTTGATGGTCTTCCGTATTTATTCGCGGAAAGAATCAAGAAAATTCTTCGAAAAGACGCAAATTCTATTTCCTATGCGTCATACAGTTTTGGCCAAATCATTAGTATTTGTGTCCAAGAAGGTTTAAATCTTTGCAATGAAATAAAATTACGAAACCAGCTTAAAAGAGATAATCTCTTAGAAAAGAAACAACTAGGTCTTTTCTGTGACCAATTTGGAATTGAAAGTTCCAAAAAGAATTTTTCTAAAAGAAAAAAGAATTTTCCTGATAAACCAAATTTCCGAAGAAGGAAAAGATTTTCTGATAAAAAACAGAAAGAGAAAAAAGATTTTGATAATAAAAAATCTTTTAAAAAATCTTTTCAAAAGAAAAAATATCTAGACAAAATTATTTGTCACAGATGTGGAAAGCCTGGTCACTATGCTAACCAGTGCTATGCAAAAGACAAGATTAAAAATCTTGATCTTGATGAGCCTCTCAAAGAGACTCTTCTTAGTATTATTATGAATCCAGAATTAAATTCTGATGTTGATATAGAATCTAGTGATTCTTCTGAGGAGTTAAACTCTTCATTATCTGATTCAAGTCAATTTGATGCCAATGAGTGTCAAAATTGCCTCCAGGGTAAACCATGTCTCAACTGTATCCAAGATACTAATGAGATAACTGATGATGAAGTTTATAAACTTATGAGTCAGTTTAAAGATATAAATATTAGTGTTATTGATAATCATTATATTATGGATTTTCTCAAACAAATCAAAGATTTTGATCTACGCAATAAAATTATTGACCATTTTGGGGATATTCCTCCCAAAAAAGAAAAGAATGATCTTTCTAAACATATTGAAAGAAATTTTTATAACATGGATGATATTAACAAACTTCTTAAAATAAAAGAAGTAGAGGACAATCCAGTTACTATCAAAGATCTTTCAAAAGAGATTGAAAATCTCAAAATTAGTGTTAAATCTCTTCAAGAACAAAGTTCTGAGTTTTCTTTTCGTCTTTCCCAATGGGAAAAAGGAAAAGCAAAATTAGAAATTGGTGAGCCAAGCTCCCCAAAAGAAAGTCTGATTGATAATCATCTTTCTAATATTAATATCATTTTATCTCAAAAATGGTATGTAAAAATTTCTCTTTTAATAAACAATTATTACAAAAGAGATTTTATTGCTATGATTGATAGTGGTGCGGATGTTAGTGTTATCCAAATGGGAATAATTCCCACCAAGTTTTTTGAAAAAACCACTCAAACTCTTTCCCATGCAGGAGGAGGAAATTTAAAGATTTCTTATAAATTAAAGAATGCCTATGTTTGCACTAATAAAGTTTGCATTCCTAATGATTTTCTTATTGCAGAAAACATTACTAGCCAAATAATTATTGGCCTTCCGTTTATTTACAGTATCTATCCCATTAAGGTAGATGACAAAGGTATTTCAGGTATTTTTGATAATAAACCGGTTAATTTAGAATTTGTTACAAAACCAATTTATAAGGTTTTAAATCAAATTCGTGATCAGATTGATCAAAGGAATTGCCAAATAAATTTCCTTAAAAATGAATTAAATTCTTTTACTATTGAAGAAAGGATTAATAATCCTAAATTACAAGAAAAAATTGGTTTCTTGCTTAAAGAATTTTCTATAAAAATTTGCAATGATTTTCCAAATGCTTTGTGGGAAAGAAAGAAACATATGGTTTCCCTTCCCTATGAAGAAAGTTTTTCTGAAGACAAGATTCCTACAAAGTCGAGGCCTTGTCAAATGAATTCTGAATATTTAGAATTATGTAAAAAAGAAATATCTTCTCTTTTACAAAAGAAACTCATAGTTCCTTCCAAATCCCCTTGGTCTTGCACTGCCTTTTATGTTAATAAACATTCAGAGCAAGAACGTGGTGTTCCTAGATTAGTAATCAATTACAAACCTTTAAACAAAGTTTTAAAATGGATTCGCCATCCTATTCCTAATAAAAAGGATTTGCTTGATAGACTTGTCAATGCACTAGTATTTTCAAAATTTGATTTGAAATCTGGATTTTGGCAAATTCAGATCGATCCTAAGGATCATTACAAAACAGCTTTTATGTTCCTTTAAGCCACTATGAATGGACGGTAATGCCTTTTGGGCTTAAAAATGCCCCTTCTGAATTTCAACAAATCATGAATGACATTTTTAATCCGTATAGTGATTTTATTATAGTATATATTGATGATATTTTAGTATTTTCTAGAGACATAGAAATACATTTTAAACATCTTGATATGTTTAAAAATATAGTCATTAAAAATGGCTTAGTTATTTCAAAGCCAAAAATGGTTTTATTTCAAACCAAAATAAAATTTTTGGGACATATTATTGAAAAGGGAAATATTATCCCTATTCAAAGAAGTATCGAATTTGGTGACAAATTTCCTGATGTCATAACTGATAAAACTCAGTTACAAAGATTTTTAGGAAGTCTCAATTATGTTTCTTCCTATATTAAAAATATAGCAGAAGATACTGCTGTCTTATATGATAGATTAAAAAAGAATCCTGCTCCTTGGAATGACAATCATACTCAAGCAGTTATCAGGATCAAAGGAAAATTAAAACATATTCCTTGCCTGATGCTCGCTAATCCCCTATGGGATAAGACAGTAGAAACTGATGCCTCTGACATAGGCTATGGAGGTATTTTGAAACAGGTTAATCCACCAAATAAAAATGAATATGTCATTAGGTTCTACTCTGGTAAGTGGAATCATTCACAGAGAAATTATTCTGTGGTCGCTAGAGAAATTTTAGCCATTGTTAAATGTGTTCTAAAATTTCAAGATGATCTTTATAATCAATATTTTACAATAAAAACTGATTGTAAAGCTGCTTCTTTTATGTTTAAAAAAGATTTTGAACACAATGTGTCAAAACAGATGTTTGTCCGATGGCAAGCTCATCTTGCTTACTTCAATTTTGATATAATCTATAAGCAAGGAAAAGATAATCATCTTCCCGATTTTCTAACAAGAGAATATATTTTATGATTTCAGGAATGAGCCATTCAGGCAGGACCCCATTTTCCTCTTATAGAGGAAGGGGAGGAAGATCACGACCCCCTATTATACAAAGGGGTAGAAAGACTCTCATCCACCAGAACATTTCTGGTATTGGCTCCTCTCAAAATCGAGATGACCTTGAACAAGAATTCCAAGAGTTCTTGAAACAAAAGGGAAAAACCCAGGTTGATGACATTTCTTCAACACAACAAGAAGAAGGCTCATATGTCTCTCTTACCAAGAAAGAGTATACTTACTACGATTCCCCAAAGAGGGAACAAATCATCATACTCGAAGAAGGTGATGAGAAACTTAAAGAATCCCCATGGACTCTTATGTCTAAATACATTCCAAATAATTTTTGGGATACTAAAACTTATAAAACCAGAGGGTTTTTTGAGAATATTCTCTCGAATCTGGGAAGTGTTGATATTTCTCACTATCCCGAAAAGGGTAAAAATATTTCTTACTCTAAGTTTATCATTAAAAAAATCATCTCCATCCATGAATGGGGAACTGCTTCTTTTTCAGAAAAATTAATTATCAATGAAGCAAATGGCAACAAATTCCTTTACAATTATTGGGATTATGTTGAAAGTTTTCAAAAAACTTTATTTTACCAGAATGATAAGCATACTCATACATGGCTTATCAAGATTTGTGACAATGTTGCAAAATCACCACTCCCCAACTGGTTTATTTCTTGGTGGAGTACTTTTGGTGCCTCAACAGATATTCTGCCTCCAGAGGTCAATCCTACCTTTCAAGACTATGTTCTTGCAACTTCTTATATGAAGACCCATCAGGCAAAAGACCAAGTTCTTTGTCGTTTCTTTATTGATTCCAGCATTCCTTGGGTCTGGAAATGGAAGCCAGAATTTGGCTTCACTGATGTCGGGACCCCCTGTCTATACAGGGTACATATGTCTCGATTCTGGAACAACCTAAGTATTATTCCCAAAGATTCCAATGAATCTCCTATTAAAGAAAATATTGATCGGATCAAATCCGTAATTAACAGGATCCAATGTGACTCTGAGCAACAAGAGACCAAGTCTCTTTCTCCTTTCCTTGAATTCTCAAAAAAGTATGAGGGAATATTTCCCAGAGAAAAAATTATTGATCTCTATATAGATCAAATTAAAAAGAACATGTTCCATGATGAAGATATTTCTGATTCAAAATCAGACTCAACCATGGCATCTAACTCCGATTTACAGGATGCCCAAGACCCCAATGAAGGACTGGAAATCTTCATACAAGAAAGCTTTGATATTCTGAAGGATTTTCTTATAGAGAAATTCAAAAGAAAATAAGATGGAGATTATTGAAGACATCAGAAGAAATAACTACATTAGAAAATCTGAGTATGATTCCGAGATCTGGAAAACCCCTTTTCATGTCAGGACTGATTATGATCTCCATGACATAAAGGGAAAAAATTATTGTAAAATTGTACGAAAGAAAATTGGAGGAATCAACAGATTCATTCAAATCAATGAACGAGTAATCCTCTACCACAGAATGGCAGATCATAATAGAGAAGCTCATGAAGTCTTCCTCAAGACTAAAAGTCTCCTCGAAAAACAAGCATCCGTCATGTCATTGCTTATGTCATTGCTGACCTCACCAGACAAAGTACTGTTCATGAATAGTAAAATTACTATTCAAACTTTTTACTGTTCATACTTTTTAATTTTTGGGTTGAAGTCCGGGTCTCATGTCCGGCTCTACCTCTATATATATGTGTGTCTCATTTCCTGAAAGGGCACGCTGGAGTACGCTCGCCCCTTCTTTCTCTCTCTAAACTCCTCTCTTGTAAATCTTGTAATCTTTTTAAGTTTTATAATATTTCAAGCTTTGGCTCATTAATAGGAATTTTGCTTATTTATTTTTCTGTTTAAATATTAATTTTTTCTGATCGCCGCCTTAATGGCCGGCTAATTTATTCGTATTGAATCAATGATCTAGGATCTCATACTCTACTATTTCATGTGCTGTTATAACATGTGATTGTATTATCATATTCGATGTATCAAAAGTAGTGATGGTTTCGACCGATTGGTTTGAGTTGTCTAGTGATATCTATGAGTTAAGATTCTGTCCAACACGTATCAAGATGTGTCTTTAAGGTTTAAACTTGCTTGACTAAGTTCTCTGATTTATGAGTTAACCGTGTGGGGTAGCCTTTTAGCCGTTATGCCGAGTAAAGGCGCAGGCGTTTGTGGGCATAAATCCTTTTTTCAGGTTAATTCATAGATTCATGATTACTTAGGCCAGTTTGTTTTGGAAAAGATCCATGAGACACTATTGATACAATACGGCTTAATCATTAACTCATAGACTATAGATGTCCTCAGTAATTCCCAATCTGTGTTGAGCAAAAGATCCACCAGTTACTTAAGATACTATCGAATACGATCCTATATATATATATATATATATATATATGTATTATATTAATGATATTATAATATATATATATATATACTTTATTTAATTATTCTATTTATTATACTTTCTATTTAATTACTACAATTAATCCTCAATTATTAACACATAAACACACCACTAATACCAAAATAATTTGCACAACACGTTTATGTCCCACTAGAGTCTCAAATAAAATAAACAAGGACCTTTTCATTAATAAACAAATAAAGACATATATCAATTCAATAAATAATTTAACATTTAAAAGTAGAGTAATTTGCACAACATCACAAATAATATATGAGTAATATAAAATGTATTCAAATAGTAAATAACATGATAATAATTGAAATACACATAATGCATAAAATATATTCAAGCAATTATAAATTATCAAATAAATAACTTAAACGCATACAAAGCAAGAAAATATATTTAAGCAATTAGCATATAAGTAAATAAAATACATACAACACATGACGTATATTAGCCAATGAGTAGTGAGAAACTCGGGTATTACAGATAAATCATGGGCGCAGATAGATTCCTCTCATCGGCCTCTTATGCAAGGCAGAACGACTCGAGTTCACGGTCACCGACTTAAACGGGTTGAAAATTTCATCAAGGCTTTCATATTAGGTCTCCCCACAGGCCGTCATAGCTTTGTTGTGACAAATGTAAATAACTTCAAGATGTTTCCAAAAAGGTATTAAGGGCAGAAAATAGGCACTCGTGTCAAAAGTTGTGACCAAAACAGTGTTTACCGTCCATGGCCAAAGCAATTTAACATGAAAATTCTTATTGTCGTTTCTAAATCCTCCAACCGACATCACCCATTGATTATGGTTAAAATTTAAAAAAAAAAAAACTAATACAGTGATCTATGAAAAATGCGTATTCTACCCACCCTTATTATCTAGTGGGAAAAAGTTTACAAAATCACATAAAAGAAGGGCTTGCGACTGACAAAAAATCCATATACCAAAATAAAAAATGACATACAAGAAACTAAAAACATGAATAAACAATCTCTACGTTTCAGGCAGAGCCAGAAATCCACGAATCCAGGCTCTGTACCAATTTGATGGAACACGCCGATGAAGGGGGTCTGTTTCCCTGGTCGTTGTTGTATACCAAATGCATAAATACAAAAAATAACATAAACATGCAACTAAAGGGAGGTCCAGATTCGTTACCCTTGGAGACCGAAACATTGATTCCACTACAGATCTTCTAGTCTCTCTCCCAACCTTGTTCAATCACCGAGTGGACGGCGAGCTATCAAACGTGGAGAGTGTGTGTCTACTTTTTCGTCTCCTTTATCATACTCCAAATCATATCCAGGTGCAGCTGCTGCTGCTATTTTCTTTTTCACATATAGTACTAGGGTTTTATGAGATAATGAGATCCCCTATAAATAGACTTTAGAGTTTTGTGGGCGAGACTAGGGATCCACTAAAAGATATAGGGTTTAGGCTCTTTCCGGGCCAAAATATTACAATGCTCAACCCAGAACATAATTTGGTGAGAAAACATTAATTTTTTCCAATTAGAGAATTAATGTTGCACTCCCGTCCTATTCCAAACTGAATCAAAGGTTCTATTAGACTCTACAATTTCTCATGTTAAAGATATCACACGTCCATTAATTATTAAAGCTCATGACCGCTTTAATGAATTAATATCTATTATTCCTTTAGAGTAGCACTCAACCTTATTGTCATATGGATTAAATCCACCTACAGGGTTTAATACGACAATTCTTTATGAGTTTTCTCAAGAGGACATCATCAACATGGATGACCAGGACACGGTGCCTTAATGTCAATAAATAGATACCATGCAAATGATATTTTCACTCAAAATACGGGGTGTATTGAATCTAACAAGATTCTTATCCATGGTAAATCAAAATAGTGAAGAAACGCCCTACGTATCTAAATATCACATTTAGGACTTAGAATTATAAGAGTCACCGAGACCTCTAGTTCAGGCTAGGCAGAGTAACCTTTTTAGCATTTACTACACACATTAAATGCAAGCTTGTGAGAGAAATTCCCTCACTATAAATAGAACTTTATAAATGTAGTTCAGGGGGAGGGATTTTAGGTATTGAATGCTCCACTTATGTTTTATGTTTATAGAGAGAAATATTATAGAAAGAAGTTATCTTTCTATTTGACATATCTGGTTTTTTTATCCTTTTCATATTGATTGTTGAGGTCGACCAACATCTCACGCCTACTTACATTCCATCATAAAATGACTGTCAACAGAGTATTCTTGAAATTAACGAATTAAGTACGATAATATCATTTTCTTGTTGCATTTATTGGTATCATAAGTCTTAACGATTCTGTAGATTATCAATGACATGTGATTTTAGCGATATGGAGGAGGAATTTGATTTTTACTGGTCTCAATTAGAGGCAGACATAGATGAGATTTTCTATAGTTACTCCCAAAGAGACGTACACACACTGACAACTGAGCACCGCCACATCCAGGTCAAGCCATCGATCACAACCTCCATAATCAGCCTGACCGTCACAAAAGGGTAACACATTGTAGAAGTCCACTGCCAACCCATTTCGCTTCAGACGGCGAGGCTCGGACCTCTCACTCGCAACCGCCTCCAAGTTTCTACAACCGCCATTGGATGTCAATTTTTCCTCACAAAATAATTACTATTATTTTATTAATAATGATAGTTATTTTCTGAGTGATTTTCAAAGTATTTATTCTGCATACCAACTCAAGATTTTGGGACATGTGCGTACTGCTGATATTTTTTAGATGCATTATTTGAAAACACTATTTAATTCCTCTAGAGATGAAATTGTGTCAGATTCGAGTGCAAATCATTTCAAAGAAGGAGAGAATGATGAAGACAGAGATCGCGATAGCGATTTGGAATTATTATTTGAGATTTGGAGGATCAAAGAAAATCAAGAAAATTACATTTTTTTTGTTATTTTACTTGATTAGATTAGATTAGATTGGATTTATTTATATTCAGTTATTGAGTGGGTCTTACATGCAATATTGCATAGTGCAATAATAATTTTAAAAAGGAAAATTTAAAAATTTGCGGGTCAACACGGTCAAAATAACAAAATTTGTGGATTTTGATTGGGTCGGATTTTCTGAATAATTTTCAAATTCTAGGATTTTCGCTCCCAGATTGTGTTACTGTATGAGCAAATATATGTTACAATAAAAGCAAATGTATGTTACTATAAGACCAAATATTGTTTTTTTACATATTTTCATTTGTTTTTGTAGAAACAAACTTTTTCATACAATGTAAGAGCAATATGTGTGTTACTATAAGAAAAAATATTAGTTTTTCATAAATATTTATTGATTTTTATAGAAAATATTATTTTTTTCCATATAATAACACATAAAAAAATAAAAAATGTGTCACTACATGAAACAATACACCTAAATTTAAATAAACGATGAATAAATTAAGAAATACATATTTATTACTATAAAAGATACATTTTATCCTCACAGTAACACACATTTGCCCATACAGTAACACAACCTGGGAGCAAAATGTGTGTTACTCTTAAAACAAATGTGTGTTACCATAAGAGCAAATATGTGTTACTGTATGTATAAATATTTATTTGTCATTAGAAAAATATATATTGTCCTTAATAGTAACACATGTAAGGTATTAAAAGATGTATTATTACATTAACAACATATTATCAACATAAATCAATAAAAAGAATAAAAATAAATTAAAAAATATATATTTGATCTTGTAAAAATATATATTATCCTTAAAGTTACTTTAAAAGTACAAAAAATTATTTTTTTAAGAAGTAATAACATACATTTTTTGCCTTACAACAACACACATATGTTTATATAGTAACACATTCTGGGACTGCCGTGATATAATAACACATGTAAGTTATTAAAAGATGTATTATTACATTAACAACATATTATCAACATAAAATTAATAAAAAAATAAAAAATAAATTAAGAAACATATATTTGTTGTAAAAATATATATTATCCTAATTGTTACTTTAAAAGTACAAAAAATTAATATTTCAAGAAGTGGTAACACATATTTGCCTTACAGTAATATACATATGTTAATATAGTAACACATTATGGGACTACCGTGATTTTTTTTTGAAAATTCGATTTGACCCGCTAAGGATTCGCGAATTTTTATTTGGTTTATTGCACGGGTCAGGCTATGGTGCAATATTGCATTTAAAAATTTGTGTTAGTTATTATATTTCTTGCTCTGTAGGTTGTTTAGTATAATAAATAGGAGTTTTAAGTTTATTGTAAAGGGGAGTTGAATTTTATATTTAAACTGAATTGAGTTTAATCCCTTTTGTGTGTTTATTTATTGTCCTCCAATATTTTAGGAATCAATGGATTAAAAATTATAATCACAAAATCATAATTATCTGAATACTTTCAGAATCAACAGATTAAATACGATAGTATTACTTTCTCTTTGCATTATTAACTAGGCTTGTAGTTTAGTCAATTTTGTTTATTTAAAAAGAATAATTGTATAACAATACAATAAGTTATCCTACTGAAATATTTAATTCGATCTTACTACTCGTTTTCATCTGAATTGCCTCTCGTTAGAATTTAAAAAACATTTACTTGCAAGATTAGACACGGGAAAGATAAGTATGGAGATTTTTTTTTCTTTTCAAAATGGAATTAGTGGCTTACGATGATTAGTTCAAACTTAGACGGTTAGACCACAAAAAACAAGTTATTAGCCGCCAAAAATATGGCTGTCAATGATGCAAGTTTTAATTTGTTATTATCAATCAAGAGATTAGTTGTTGAAAAGTGTATTGTCTTATATTTTTCTTAGTATAAGTCTCTTGCTGCACCAAGTGCACCGTGTAACTCAAATGTATTTTAAAAAAATTACACAAAATACTATTGAAAAATTGAACATTTTATTACTAAAATGTGCACTTTTAAAATTTTATTTTTCAGTAATAAATAATATAACTTCTTAAAAATACACTTCAATTGTACGGTGCACTTAATCCATACAAGACTCAGACTTTTTCTTATCTCCTATAAAATTATTTCACGTATGAAATTAGTATAGTTATATTCTTTTAATAATATTATAACATTTATTCAAAATATCATTGTACTTATAAATAAACATTATAACACTAACAAATTAATACCGTAGTTTATAAAAATAATTTTATTATTAAATGAATGTTATGATATTATTGATGAATTAAATTTCATAGCGAACAAGTTTCCCACGAAAATTTGTCTTTTATCAAAAAATTATGGTTTTTCAAAATTTAGCCTATGTATAGTACTCAGATTCGAATCAATCATTAAAAAAGTTTATGATATATTTATTTTATTGTGTAATTCAAAAACAGTATTAATTATTTTTATTATACATGCAGTATCACTATCAAATTACAATTTAATGAAATATTTTCCCGTACACAATATTTAATCTTGTTTAACTGCACATGTTTTCTTCTCCTGATTAAAATAATTAAAGAACCATTTTATATATTTTTGTAGTGTACAGTAATGTGATTTTAACACATTATGACTCTTAAATGACGTGTTGTTTGGACAGTTCCTATTGTATGCATTAGCAATCCGAATCCACATTTGCTCCAATTTTTTATCATTTTCAACCACAAAGTATGTGCTAATATCGACCCAACAACTTACAATGTGAGCATTTTCTTCATTAAAATAATTCTTCTTTTGTAAAATAGGAGTCCTCGGTGGATCATTGGCAGCCTCAAAGTCAGCAGTGAGATTTATGTCCTCAAGTCCGATTGGAGAGAATTGAGACGAGAAAGGAAGCGAATGCTAGGAGTTCGGTGTTGAAGTGTCTCCTTCTGTTTCTAAACCATATGTACTAGGATTTTTAGAAGAACTTTATCCCGTTTGAAGGACGAAAACCATATTGAGAAACTAGCATATAAGAAAATTGAGCTGGATACATGTAGAGAAATTGATGTAAATTAATATGGTTGGGTTGAGTGCCATCAGGAAGAATCAGAAAATTTTGGAGTTGAAAATTATGATTTTGAGGATGAAAGTTGATAATCGGTGGACGAAAATTGATAGTTGGAGGCGATACATTTCTACGAATTTTGAAAAATTGTACCACTGCATTCATTCTTTATCTATTTTTTTAGATAAGACAATTAGCTAGAAAAAATAGAATTTAATAATTCTTGACAGTGAAGTAAGAAGTGAGAAGATATATTTATAGTGATTTTTTTAATTCAGAAAAAAAAAAAAACAAAGCCAAACAGCTATATATATATGCAGCCGTAATAATAAAAAGCAAGAATTATCGACTACATATACATCCTTTACAATTTAAAAAAAATAAAAAGTAAGAATCAACGACTATATATGCAGCTTTTATATATAATTTTTAAAAAAGAAAGTAATGCTTGCGACTGTATGCCACCTTTATTTAAAAAATAAAATCAAGCATGTTTATAAATATCGCAGATCATTTCATTAATTTGAAGAGGGAAACAACACAATTATTGAATACATTGAAAGTAATATATGCATTTCCTTCAAATTCTTCATGCAAATCGATCAGAATAGTGCCCGACCCGAGATAATGTGCTAAACTCTCTGGATATTTTCGAGTCTAATCCAGTAGTGATGATCGTAGAGTCAACATTGATCAATAAATTCAGTGGTGTTCTTCGTCAGATCTCAAAAAATTAACGTGTTATGCCCTTAAAGATAAATCGAACTTTTTGAAGTTCGAATTTATACTTGGTTGTGGAAATCCAAATCTAATTACTAAGAAAGAATTATTAAATGAATTAATAGATTGTACTGGAATTTGTATTCTGATTAATTGAACTATATTTGTAATAGACTTCGTATTTACTTACGAGGTTTTTTTGTTACACCTCCCAAATAAAATTCACCATTCGATTTGTATATGAAATCCTAACTAATTAAAGTGTAGAAAAGGATTGATCGAAACATTTGTAAATCATCACAAATTACAAATTCTTTTTGTACAGTAAGCTCAGATTAGGACCCTCAGATCCAGTCACAATGCACAAACAAAGTCCCCACTTGTCCGTATATCATCACTATATTCATCATCATCATCATCAGTGTCTATTTCATCAAGATCCATGCTCCCGCCCAATAAAAGATGGTCGAATTTCGGGGGGTCGTCCACTTTCCTTGCTTCTCGTATTATAGCCAACGCTTCCTCGATGCTCTGAGACGAATACTCGTCTATATCATTCGACTGAGTGCTAGTCGCCTCTCCTTCGAGGTACTCTACAGGAAGGCTCTTCACAAACCATGGATGCTTTTCAATCTCCGGAATAGTTATCCTCTGCATCACATGTATAATAAAATCACAAATGAATCAATTAATGGAAACATATACTACCTCCGTCCTGCAAAAGTTTGCGGTACTTTTGGGGGCACGACTTCTAAAAAAGGTGTAATAAGTAGAATGTGTATGATAAAGATTGTGAGTTAAAAATTTTAAAAGTAGAGATTTAAAGAAATATTTTCATTTTGGGAGTATGCAAACTTTAAATTCAAGACGGGATAGTATCAAATATACTTACCTTTTCAGGATGAGCAACGAAGATTCGAGACAAGAGATGCTTGCAATCTTTAGAGACTCGGACATAGTCTGGGATCGAATAATGAACACTAAGTATCCTCTGCCAAATTCAATAATTGGGTTTGCATTATTAGACTACTAAATTAAAATAGACAACATTTTCACATATTGCAATCTAATTTGAATTTTTAAATTTAGAAAACAAAAAGTTAATTTTTTTATAATTCAAACTAACGAGCAAAGATTCACTCCTGCCGGAAATAACTCTGTTTTGGCCGGAATAATCTTGTGTTTGAGGATTGACTATTTAGTCCCCTAAACCAAACATGCCCTTAGAGGATCTTGTAAAATATTTCACATGTAGAATATAACTAAAATTAAATAAATATTAAAAAAATTTGAATTATGAGTCGCTCCATGTCAAAATTCATGGGGACAAACCAATATTTAAAAAAAAAAACTCGCGCAAAGGCTTATTTCATGATTTTTGCTTCCTTAAAAAAATATTTTTTGTGCTTTAAAGTAATTATAAGGAACAAATATGTGCTTTTGCAAGAATAAATATATATTTTTTAATTTATTCAGCATTCTTTCAAATTTAGATAAAAATTTATTACTTCATATACATTAACCACATTTGCTCAAACAATAATATACATTATTCTAACATTAACACATATATATTTTTAGTAACATATATTTGTAATAACATACATTTACTCGATTGTTAACATACATTTGCAGTAACACATATTTACCCTAATATTAACACATATTTGTTCCACCAATAACACACATTTACTTTAACATTAACACATTTGTCCACCAATAAATTAACACCTATTTATTCTAATATTAACATATATTTGCTCTAATTTTTTTATCGGTATTTGCTCTAACATTAATATATTTACTCTATTATTAACACACATTTGCTACACCAATAACACACATTTGTTACTTTACATGTGTTATTGTATGAAAAATTAATTTTTTTGTTATAAAAATATAAAAATTTGTGAAAAATTAATATATGAGTAAATAATAATACACATTTTGCTTTATATTATATAAAAAATATTACTTTCTAGTTTCTATAAAACACGCACATATTGGTAAAAAATATCTGATAGTAACACACATTTTACTTTTCAGCAACATGCATTTATTCATATAATAACACAATATAAGAATGAAGAACCTAAATATTACTGTAGAGCGAGAATTTGGAGAAAATTCACAGGATTTGATCTGATTCGTGTAGGTGCTCAAATTTTATAAAATGAATTATTTTATGGTTCTTATAACTTTAGAATATTTCATATAATAATTTACAATATGCTTACATTTATTTGGATGTCACTTGAATAGTTAATCATCATTCTAGCTAGAGTGATTCTTATCATTTGTTCTAGTTGCAATATATTTTGTTTACCAATACTTAAATTTTTTTTTTACATATATTTTGTTTACAAATACATAAAATTTAGATTAGATTGTGATCACATTCGGCAATAGAGGTGAAATTAAACCAACAGGCATTTTACAAAAACGTATGCGTGTGATTAATTTATAATTTATGGATCTAAATCAGGTCTATTATCTACTATAACCTTTTTTAATAAGTTCGGTCCGAGTCCGTTTAGCAAACATATTAGGACTTGAAAGTAGAGATGATAATGAGGCATAACAGAGCGGGTATATAAATACACGTATCTGCCTCGTGCATGCTTTTGCCCCGTCGCCCCTATGCGGGGCGGAATGTTGTGCCCCATGGCTGCCCTGCGTGAGGCAGAGCTGTCCCGCCCCATCCCGTTCCATACTAAAATATAATAATATGTATAGTTTGAACAAATAAAAAATTATACTAAAATAAATGATAATGCACCAAATTTATAAAATTATAAAAATAATTTAGAGTTATTTTTGATTAGGATTACAATAAATTAATAAAATAATAAAATTTTAGATTTATTTAACTATATAGACTTTTAAAAATATTTAAGCCTAATTTATTTGATTAACAGACCAAGTCGAATCAGACTTTTAGTAGGACATGGGTACGTAAATTTTGGATAGTTTGATCTATACCCAATTCCCACCTTTAATTGGCAATTGAGGTCATCAAATATTTTAAATTAATTTGATACTCACATTGATTGTTTTCTTGAAATTTCTTGGATCATCAGGATCTTCAAAAGGATAAGCTCCAACTAACATTACATACAAGGTAACCCCACATGACCAAACATCTGCAATCTTGAGGGACCAAGAATTGTATTACATGTTGACATTAATTATTAATCAATTATATATTAAAAACTTGAGATAAGTGAAACAGTAGTGACTACCTTTCCATCATATTCTTTTCTTGTTAGCACCTCGGGTGCAATATAAGCAGGGGTTCCAACCGTTGATTTCGGTTGAGAATGTAACACCGATGACTGCACTTTCAAACATCCTCATAAATTATTTGAATGTAACAATCACCTTAATTACCTCTATCTAAACTTTAGTCCTGTCGACTCCCACAAAATAAAAATAATACTGCTATTTTCAATTTTTATATTTTGATCAGGAATTAACTATAGGAGATGAACATTCCATATATTTCATCTCTTATAGTTGGTTACCAGATAAAAATATGAAAAAATAAAATTTTTTAGTACTCCCTCCGTCCCGTAGGAATTTGCACCCTACGGAACGGCATATTTTTTAAGAAAAATATGTTTTATATATAAAATAGTGACATATGAGTAAATATGTGTATATGTTAGTGAGTTTGCACGTAAATTAATTTTTCCTTTTTTTGTAGTATACAAATTTGTGTGGAACGTTCAAATAAGGAAAATTTGCAGTGGGACAGAGGGAGTGCTATTTTCAATTTCTGAAAATCAAGGGGATTTAAGTACAATTACCTTAGAGTATCCGAAATCACATATCTTGAGGCGGGGTGATGGACTTCCGTCCAACAATGTGTTCTCCAGTTTTAGATCGCGATGGCAAATTTGCTGCAAGCATCATTGAAAATGACAAATCCTTAATTGACATAACAAAATAAATTGATCTTGTAATAATATTATATAATATGAGATTTGTATTTTGTACCATGGAATGACAGTAACTAACTCCAGAGATTAGCTGTTTAAAGAAGAATCTTGCCTAAAACAAATATGAACATGTAAGTAAATGATGTTTTAAGAGTTTAATTGTGAGTGAAATTTGTCTGAAGCGTCACTTATTTTGAATCAAAGGGAGTATAAGTAAAGTGCGATTAATGAACACAAGAAAAACAATATATACTTCGTCTTCGCCAAATCTTCCGGCGTTACAAATTCGCTCGAAAAGTTCGCCTCCCGCAGCATATTCCATCATAATAGCTAGATGAGTTGGGGTGAGCAACACCTGTAGTAAAATATTCTAAAATTTACCAATATTTTTTGCAAACTTTAACTATATATTCAATAACATTTCAATTATCTGTTCTGTTCTACTTCTTATAAAAAAAATTCAAAAAAAAAAAAAAAGTTTAGAGAGAGAAATCAATTGTTGCAAAAATACAAGAAGTTTATATAATCACTATATACCTCCTTGAATCTTATAATATTGGGATGCTTTAAAGACCTGTGATTCATAATTTCCCTTTGAACATGCTCATCAATCTGCAGAAATACAAAGAGCTCATCAAACAAATGGAAGAAAAAAAAAAAACCACTTTGAAGATTATGGAACTGACCTTTTTGCCCCTCCCAATATATTTGATTGCATAGAGTTCACCACTCCATTTATCTCTAGCAAGCTTAGCAACTCCGAAATTCCCAGACCCTATATCTTTCAAAATCTCATACCTTTCCATCTTCTTCAAATCAAGAAAATCTTGACTTACTAAATTACACAATTTTTTTGAGCAAACTAAATTACAAATTAAAATTAAAATAAATAATGCTAAATATAAAAATTATCCCTTCATTACCTTGAATCTTCTGATTTTTTTCCTTTTTTAATTATTTTATTTTGGGGGTGGGTGCGTGTGTGAGTGGGTTTCTATGTGTAGACCATCTGCATGAAAATATATGTTGGTGTTATTTTGTTTCTTTTATAAATTGCTAAAGCAACCTGTGTATAAATAGCTGTAATATGATAATGATGAAGATGAAGTTTGCACGTTTTGCAAACTGAGAATTCCTTAAGTTAGGTCCATTGCTAATTGTGTACACTTCTCCACACCCAAGTTTGATTGTAAAAAATGCATATAATACTAATAATAAATTTTAAAAAACTTCAGTATTATTTTATGGAATCTCGCAAAGTGGTGTTATCTAAGTGGCCCTGCATGTACAAATGTAATACTCCCTTTGTTTAATTTGCACCCTTCAAATTTAATATTTTTTTTAAAATATATTATTTAATTAAAATAATGGCATTGGATTAAGTATACGTAAACTTTTTGTGAATGTGCATGCAAATCGATATTTTATTAATAGCGTACAAATTGATATGATGTTCAAATAAAAAAATAAGGGAAAAATTACAAATGGTTCCAAAAATATTATAATAATTATAAATTAATTTTGTGCAAAAAAAATTATACATTTGTTCAAATATTTTAAACAAATTTATAAATATAATTACTTTTTGAACCAATATGTAATGATCCGCAAATTATTTTGGAAAAAGAGTCTTTCAACTTCAATATTTTTGTATTGAAGTACTATAAAAAATTATCATATTATTTTGATATCACAAGATGTAATTTTGATACTATTATAAGTTGTATTGATATCACAGTATAAAAATATTATAGTATTAATAAATACAATTAATAATATTAATAAATATATTTTGTGATATAAGTTCATACTATAAAATTTGTTCATAAAAGTTTCTGTGTTACTTTTAGTCGACATTGGTTATAGGTCGTTTCCTAATATATTCACAATTGTGTGTGATTTGATATTACAAGTTCATCTAATAATTAAGTCAATATTCATTTGTATGTATGAGTCTAGGCATAAAAATCTCATGCGTCGTGATATAAAGTATTTTACTTTAATTTAATAAAAAAATGCATATACTTTTTCCATTCCAAAGAAGTTGTACACTTTTTTATTTGAACACTCATATTAATTTGCACACAAATATAATCAATTTGCATGCACATATTTATTCATCTGTCACTATTATATTAAAAAGAAATTAAACTTCGTAAAACTCTATTGGTGCAAATTCTCTTGAGATGGAGGGAGTATATGTTTGTGTGTGAGGATTTAAACCTTCTCATGAAGAGTATTCACATATCAACAAAATCATTTATCCTTTGTCAGGTGTAGGTGTTGTTCGAAGTGTGATCGACACAAGAGACAATACAAACTAAAATCATAATATAAACTTGACGAGAGAATACAAGTTTAAACAGTCGAAGACTTTAACACAACAGATTACTCAATCTTTCCACAAACTTTCGTTTGTGGTGGCCTCAAGGCTCAAATATCACTATCTTGGAAAAAGTGATTACAAAAATAAATTCAAAAGATGGAAACATTCCTTCCATTTTCAAACATGAAATCGAATCTAAAATCCAAAAAAAGTTTCCAAATGGCAAACTTAGATTGTCAAATCTAAGCCTACTTCAAGTATGAACTTCCACTGCCTTTGAACAGTACACACAAAACTTATGTGGATAACAATATACACAGTGTCACACAAGGTGTGTCAACACTGGTGAAAATAGAAACAGAAAAATGGATCTTATCCAGATACAATGCTTCAGTATTGTAGTGGGGATTTTTCTCCCTATGTTTCTGAACATCCAACTTTTCTATTTATAGACGTGGAAATGTGCAGATGTTCATCAAGTAGTTATTTGAATAAGAGAGGTTAGAATCACCTTAGAGTGAGGTGATAACTACCCACTACTTGGGTAACCTCCACTCTAACTTCCATGTATTCCAGATTCTTCTTGGCCTTTTATTAAATTCTGACGTAAAAAATACAACTGTCATAAACCTAAAACAACACTAAGCACAACATATTCAAACAATGCAAAAATATTAGTGGTTAGAATGAAAGTGCTAAAGGATCGGTGTGATTCCAGATGTGATAATACTGGCCTCAAAACTCACATCAACAATCTCCCCAATCACACCTATCCGCAACCATACAATCTGATGTAATATAAATCAGAATATAACATGATAACCAAAATATTACACCATTTGTTATTTCGTGCAGAACAACTAAGAACATGAATAACATCCTCATCCATCAAGTTCAGTAAGGATCAAAAGCAACAAACGACAAATACCTAGATCTAACAGTTCATCAAAAGTAAAGACAATCAGTTTCAACAAAGTACAACTTCATCACATAGCCAATGGAATTGTTAGTGAGTTTAGCAGCAAGATCTCCCCCTAAAAGTGTGAGCTCCCCCTAAGCAGCAACATCTTCATTTTGTCCTTGATCAGCAATGGCTTCAGCTCCTTCAATAGCAATATCATCTGTGATATCTTAAATCACAACTCCCCCCAAAACATTGTTGGAATTTGTGCTTCTCGAAGAGAGCTTCAATTCAGTATATTACTCGTCCAATTCCGATATTGGGTGAATGAAAAATTGAATTTTTAAGTTTGTTGTAACAAATGAGAAATGAGAAGGAAGGGAAATGAGAAATAAAGGGAAAGGCTAAAAGTCTTGTCCTACATTGGAAAATTATTGTTGAGGAAGTGGGTATATAAGGAGAAACCCATCCTTAGCTTGTAAGAAAATCATAGGGTTATGCTCCTCCACACTCTACGCGTGCGCGCAGTGGTTGCAAATCATGGCCGATTTGGCCTAAAAACCTCGAACTTGTGTGCGGGCGCGTCCTGCGGACACAAATATCGCAACAATTTGGTGGCGGCCTGACAAGCTAAGTTTTGCCTAAATTTTTATTTCCTGACTTAGGAATTTTTTGATGAGTGACCTGAGTCCTGCGCTGACCTGAGTCTGACTCCTGTCCTGACCTGAGTCTGGGTCATCCTGACCTCACCTGAGTCCTGACTCCTGCGCTGACTTGAGTCTGACTCCTGTCCTGACTCTTGTCCTGACCTGAGTCTCATGAACGTCATCCTGACCTGAGTCCAGAAGGTCCTCCTGAGTCCTGCAGGTCTTTCCTGACTTGACTGATAGTCCACCCTGACCTGAGTCCTGAAGGACCATCCTGACCTAAAAGGGTCATCCTGAGCAGATCCTGAGGGGCATTTTCAGGCCTGCTGAGATTTCAATAGCTCTACAGTTATAACATATTTTGAAACTTAAAAACCAGATTTTAATGCAATTAATTCAGACATTTTGTTGGTTACGGTCTAGACCATTTGTGGGTCTTCATGGCCAAATTCCAACAGTCATTTTTGAATACTATAAATAGTATTCTTATGTGTTGCAATACACGAGAATTACAAGATATACTACATTTGAGTGGAAAAAATATTCATATATTTTTCGGCAATTAGCCACATTATTTTGCCCATATATTCTGCCAAATTCGTTCTTACTTCGGTGGTATTACGAACAATATCTCAGTTTGTTTTAAGCAAGATATTGTGCTATATCGTTGCTTTTTATCGTTGTATCCTGGGAAATAAGTGTCCCAAATATTCACTAAGCACCTAGAGTGAGGGACATATTTTTTTTAAGGAAATCGTGTTCCTCACGAGCCTCAATTTTCCATTTATATTATTTATAACATTAATCCATCAGGTGCCTATTCCTACAGTCTTAAAACAAAATATTTCTTCAAGATGGCTGATACAAACCCAACAATGACGAACAATGTTACCCCGGTGGCTCCCACTGCTCCAGCTTCTGCTTCCACCTTCATTGGTCCAACGGTTCCTTCGGTGATGATTCCAGTTCACCACCACGACAAGCCAGAGAAGTTCACGGGAATGAACTTCAAAAGGTGGCAACAAAAGATGTTGTTCTATTTAGCCAGACTGAATCTGGCGAGATTATTAAGGGAAGATCATCCCACACTTCCCGCTGAACCTGACGATCAATCTGTGCTTGCCCAAGAAGCATGGAATCACTTGGACTTCCTGTCCAAGAATTATATTCTTAACAGCTTATCCGACGCTCTTTACAACGTGTACATTGGGATAAAAACGGTGAAAGAGTTGTGGGAAACTCTTGAGAATAAATACAAGATAGATGATGCCGGAACAAAAAAGTTCCTCGTAAGTAAATTTCTTGATTTTAAAATGGTGGATACTAAACCTGTTGTTAGCCAAGTGCATGAGCTACAGGTTATTATTTCGGATATCCAAGCGGAGGGATGGTGATTAGTGAATCCTTCCAAGTGGCTGCGATAATAGACAAGTTGCCAACCGGATGGAAAGACTTCAAGAATTACCTCACCCACAAAAGAAAGGAGATGACCGTGGAGGATCTTATTGTTCGTCTTCGTATTGAAGAGGACAACAAGAAATCAAGAAAAAGATATGGTGCCTCCGAGCCTAAAGCCAACGTTGTTGAACAAGGCCAAGGCTCGAGGACCAACCCAAAAAATAATGGGAAGAAAAAAGAATATCCTTTGACCAAGAATTTGGGTCCGAAGAAGGATGAATTTAAAATAAAATTCACCGGGACTTGCTACAATTGCGAGAAACCCGGTCACAAGGAGGCTCAATGTAGAAAGCCGAAGGAAGGCCAAACAAATATGGTCAACCAAGATGAGAAGCATTTCTCGGCCGTTGTGTCCGAGATAAATATGGTGGGCTCAAACCCACGTGAATGGTGGCTCGATACGGGCGCAACCCGTCATATTTGTTCCTCCAAGGAATTGTTTAATTTTCTTGATGAAAATGTCAATGAAGAGAAGCTCAACATGGGCAATTCTGCTACTTCCGATGTCAAAGGAAAAGGGAAGGTAGTGCTGAAATTTACCTCCGATAAGGAGTTAACCTTGAACGATGTGTTGTACGTACCGAAAATTCGAAAGAATTTAGTATTCGGGTCTATTTTAAACAAACATAGGTTCAAGATTGTGATAGGGGCGGATAAAGTTATTTTATCCAACAATGGAGTGTATGTAGGGAAAGGTTATGAGTGTAATGATCTTTTCAAGCTCAATGTAATGACAATTAAGAAAAGTATGGATACAAATGCTTCATCTTCTTCTTATTTGATTGAGTCTTCGATTACGTGGCATGGTCGTTTGGGACATGTTAATTTTAATTCATTAAGAAAATTAATGATTTTAAATAGTATACCTACACTACAAATTGATACAAATCATAAGTGTGAGATTTGTGTAGAAGCGAAAATGACTCGGTCATCTTTTCGAACAATTGAAAGGAATAGTGAACCACTTGAATTAATTCACACGGATGTGTGTGATTTAAAAAGTGTACAAACACGTGGTGGGAATAAATATTTCATCACTTTTGTAGATGATAGCACAAAATTTTGTTTTGTGTATCTTCTAAAAAGTAAAGACGAAGCTTTTGACATGTTTGTGCTTTATAAAATTGAGGTTGAAAATCAACTCAATAGGAAGATTAAAATGTTGAGAAATGATAGAGGAGGTGAGTATGAGTTTCCATTTGCCGAATTTTGTGAACAACACGGAATTAAGCATGAAACTACCAAACCTTATTCACCTCAACAAAATGGTGTCGCAGAATGAAAAAATAAAACATTGAAAGAAATGATGAATGTAATGTTACTAGATTTCGGACTTCCTCAAAATATGTGGGGTGAAGTGGTGTTGATGACAAATTATCTTTTAAATAAGATACCACGTAAGAAAGTTGATAAAAGTCCATACGAATTATGGCATGGTCGAGCACCATAAATACTTAAAAGTGTGGGGGTGTCTTGCAAAGGTTCCAATTCCACCACCGAAGAAAGTAAAAATAGGCCCTAAAACTGTTGATTGTATATTTATTGGATATGCACATAACAGTAGTGCCTATCGGTTTCTTGTGTATGAATTTCAAATTGATGACATTCATAAGAATACGATCATGGAATCAAGAAATGCCTCATTTTTTGAGCATATATTTCTACGTAAAACAAATGTTGAATTAAATGAAGGGGCTAGTACTTCTAAAGAACATGCAAACCCTAGTTTTGCAAACCCTACAATTGATGAAATTGTAGATGACGAAGAGGTTGAACCAAGACGTAGTAAAAGAGCACGAGTAGAAAAATCTTTTGGTCCGGATTTTCTAACTTATATGCTCGAAAGTGAACCTCAAAACTTCAAGGAAGCCGTGAACTCTTCCGAAGGCCCTCTTTGGAAAGAAGCAATTCAAAGTGAAGTTAATTTTATTTTGCAAACTCACACGTGGGAACTAGTGGATCTCCCTCCGGGAAGTAAACCATTAGGGTACAAGTGGATTTTCAAAAGGAAAATGAAAGTGGACGTGACCATTGATAAATACAAGGCAAGACTTGTGATAAAAGGTTATCGACAAAAGGAAGGTCTTGACTATTTTGATACGTATACTCCCGTCACGAGAATTACGTCGATAAGATTAATCATAGCGATTGCCGATTTGAGAAATCTTGAAATACATCAAATGGATGTAAAAACCGCCTTTCTAAATGGTGATTTAGATGAAAATATTTACATGGAACAACCCAAGGGTTTTGAAGCTCCGGAACAAGAAACCAAGGTGTGCAAATTAGTAAAATCATTATATGGTTTGAAACAAGCACCAAAATAATGGCATGAGAAATTTGATAATGCCATGTTAGAACATGGATTTCAAATTAATGAATGTGACAAATGTGTTTATATAAAAAATACCGAAGATGATTACATAATCATGTGTCTTTATGTAGATGACATATTAAACATTGGAAGTAATGATAAAATAGTAAAGTCCATAAAGAATATGTTGAATTCCAAATTTGACACGAAAGATATGGGACTACTTGATGTTATACTTGGAATTAAAATTCATAAAACATCTGATGGAATTGTCTTGAATCAAACTCATTATGTGGATAAGATTCTAGAGAAGTTTAGCAAAAACGATACGGGGTTTTGCTAGAACTCCGACAGATCCTAGCCAACATCTAGCCAAAAATAGATGTGAAGGTGTGAGTCAAGTGGAGTACTCAAGAGTAATAGACAGTCTAATGTACTTAACCAGTTGTACAAGACCGGACTTGGCCTACGCCGTAAACAAGTTATGTACATACACTAGTAATCCGGGTGAGTGTCATTGGAAAGCTATTGTAAGAGTACTAAGATACTTGAGGCATATGCGAGAATATGGACTACATTATACGAGATACCCAGCTGTAATTGAAGGTTATAGCGATGCTAATTGGATATCAGACATAAAGGACTCAAACTCTACAAGTGGATACATCTTCACTTTAGGAGGAGCAGTCATATCTTGGAGATCTTCTAAAAAAACAGTGATAGCAAGATCCACCATGGAATCGGAGTTTATTGCTTTAGATAAATGTGGTGAAGAAGCCGAATGGCTTAGGAATTTTTTAGAAGATATTCCAAAATGGATGAAACTGGTGAGTTAGATAAACTCTCAAAAGAATCACCTATGTGAGAGAGAAATGGAGCCGCTTCTAAGGGAATATTATAAGGCATATTCCTAGAAACTATTGCAGAACCAGGCGGATGTTCATGGCCGAAATGAACATACTCATGAGAACAGAGAGTTATTAGGAAGAACTTGAGTGAATTACACCATCGTTTACACTAATGGTTGATAGTTCAAAGACATCACGTCTACTATTCAATTGGTAAAGTAAGTGTATTTTCACAAGGGAAGGTTCAAAGGGTAACACCTACCTATCCTTTGCATGCTTCTAACGTCGATATATATCACCTAAAACCTTTTTTAGTATCTGTATCAATTTCCATTCATGTAGGGGATTGTTGGAATTTGTGCTTCTCGAAGAGAGCTTCGATTCGGTATATTACTCGCCCAATTCCGATATTGGGTGAATGAGGAATTGAATTTTAAAATTTGTTGTAACAAATGAGAAATGAGAAGGAAGGGAAATGAGAAATGAAGGGAAAGACTTAAAGTCTTATCCCACATTGGAAAATTGTTGTTGAGGAAATGAGTATATAAGGAGAAACTCATCCTTTGCTTGTAAGAAAATCATGGGGTTATGCTCCTCCACACTCTACGCGTGCACGCAGGGGGGGTGCAAATCACGGCCGAATTTGGTCTAAAAACCTCAAACTTGTGTGCGGGGGCGTCCTACGGACACGAATGTCGCAACGATTCTACACTGTCCTGAGTCTGACTCCTGTCCTGACTTGAGTCTGGGTCATCCTGACCTGACCTGAGTCATGACTCCTGCACTGACCTGAGTCTGACTCCTGTCCTGACCTGAGTCCTGACTCTTGTCCTGACCTGAGTCTCCTGAAGGTCATCCTGACCTGAGTCCAGAAGGTCTTCCTGACCTGAGTCCTGAAGATCTTTCATGACCTAACTAATAGTCCACCCTTACCTGAAAGGGTTATCCGGAGCAGTTCCTGAGGGGCGTTTGTAGGCCTGCTGAGATTTCAAAATCTCTACAATTACAACACATTTTGAAACTTAAAAATCCGAGTTTAATGCAATTAATTCAGACCTTTTGTCAGTTATGGTCAAGACCATTTGTGGGTCTTTATGGCCATACTCCAACAGTCATTTTTTTAATACTATAAATAGTATTCTTATGTGTTGCAAGATACACTAGAATTACAAGATATACAACATTTGAGTGGAAAAACTATTCAGATATTTTCCGGTAATTAGCCACATTCTTTTGCCCATATATTATGACAAATTCGTTCTTACTCCGGTGGTATTACGAATAATATCTCAGTTCGTTTTAAGCAAGATATTGTGATATATTGTTGTTTTTTATCGTTGTATTTTGGGAAACAAGTGTCCCAAATATTCACTAAGCACCTAGAGTGAGGGGCATATTTTGTTTTAAGAAAATCGTGTTCCTCACGAGCCTCAATTTTCCGTTTATATTATTTATAATATTTCAACCATCATGTTCCTATTCCAACAAACATGAGCTTTCAACAGCAGCAGCCGCAGAAATAGTTAATGTATCAGTCTTTCCCTTTGTGGGTGTAGATAGAAGTGATGCCCAAAATTTTATTTTTTCTTCTAAAATGTCAACTTGTTTGTTCAAGGAAGTGGCTTGAAGTCTGAGTTGGGAAACTTGGCGTGCAAGAGTAGCAACTTGCTCTTCAATGTACTGCGATGTACAATAACAGAAAAAACTCCTCCAGAAGCGGAGAAGCGTCAGTGCGAGTGGTAGTGTTGCCAACCGTAGGGGAAACATTAGGTTGTTCATCAGTAGCAGGGACAGAAGCAGAGGCAGGAGCCACATAAGGTAAGTCAATTACACGGAATTCTTCAAGTAATGGTTTAGCAATACCCAACACCAAAGAGTGAGAAGATAAATGATCTCACTTAGATCTAAAAGCGCCTTCATTAGCTAACAACTCATGAATCAATGAGGCATATGGCAACTTCCCAATCTTAGAAACCTTTCCACCAAAGTTAATCATGTTTGCAAATATCACTTCACCAAAGTTAAAGGGCATATTCTTCCCTATCTTATAAATCAAACAGGCATGCTCAGTGGTCACCCTAGTGTTAGAAAAAGGAATCCAATTGTAAACACATTACTCGTGCAGAATTGAATGCAAGCTAGGAGTGAACAATTTCTTAGGCCACTTAGTCAACTGACCCCCAGTGACAGAAGGCACAAAGTCATCCATATCAGTCTCTTCAACAATATTTTTAGCATTCACACTTCCCAAAAATTCATTTATCTTTGCATGAGACACATCATAAATGACACCTCTAAAGAAGACTCTATGATACTTAGCACTAGTACTCTTCATCATGCTTTGACATATATGAGCATAAAATTCTCAAACCCAAATACTACAGAAAGTGCTAGAATAGCGTAGACAATGGAGTAGACTTCTTTCTTCAAAGAATTGAATGAGGTCATATGGTTCCAAATCTGCATCTTTCATGTATAATATCCTTCTTTGCAAACTTTATGTACCTACTCTTGGGATCAGTAAAATAGAAGTTGTTATTGTCAAAGTTCTCAATATCATAGTCAGAGTCATCATCTTCTTCTTCATCATCAGAGGCATCAGCTTCCTCGTCACCAGAACATTGTTCATCATCATCAGAAGCTTCTTCTTCTTCTTGATCAGACTTTTCAACATCATGATCATCTTTTGATCTTCATCAGAGGATGATGAAGGAGTGGCAACATCACCTTAATCAGGACCAGACTCTTCAACATCACCTTAATCTGGTTCATCAACTATTGTTGCCTCAGGAGTGGCAACATCAGAAGCAACACTATGAATTTTCTTCCTTTTCTTTAGGGCTTTGCACATTTCAGTAATAGTGGGGTTTTCACCTATACCAGCATCAGTATCCACTTCCATGGGAGCATCAGTTTCAATATTTTCAAAATCAGATATAACAATGGAAGACTTTTCTTTCCCAGACCCTTGACCACCAAACACTTTTTTTCAACAAATGGCTAGACTTGCGAGTGGGAGGAACTTTTTTTTTTTCAGTAGCCTTGGTCACTTTTGACATGATTGGAGCATGTGGCAATGAGAATGGAGAAGGCACGGGAGGTGTAAGCTGAGATAGAGAGTGCACATGAGAAGTAGAGAAAGGAACTTGAATAGGTATATAGGGTTTGCACACTACGAGAGGAGGTGCTACAATGATATTTTCCGTAGGTGAAGGATTTTTAGGGCTTTTAGTGGTTTCTTTTCTCGGGGATTCTACATTGGGCTCAATGTGATAGATAGGAACATCTAATTGGAAACTAGGGCTTCTATTTGAGAATCATATCTACCTGCAGGAAGGACGATTTATTCTGGAATTGGAGTTCGAACAATCAGTGCAGACGTCGGTGTAGCAGCATTGATGGAAATATTTTGAGCAGCATTTCCAGAAACACTTTCGATCATTTCAGCCACTTTCGGCCATGTCAGTAGAGTTTTGTGCTGAAGAAGATGAAGGATTTTGCCTTTCAGAAGTCATTATATGTAATTGAGACAAATGAATTTAAAAATAATAAAGCAAGAAAAAGGGCGGCACACTCTTAATAGCACATAGTACAACACCATTCGAAAGGATTTTAAAAAGAGCAAGAGACACTAAATAAAAACCATCCAGGGTGTAAATAGTAGGAGAAAAAGGATGGTTTTGGACAAAAATAAAAAATACCATAAATTTTATCACAAAATATCATAAAAAGTAATTCAATAACTCATGTTGAAAAAGCTAAAAATATTCTAGAAACAATCAATTTAGATTAGAAAATTTTTCAATGTAAGCACACATACACATTTATCATTTTTATGGATTTTTTATGCACTTTTTATTCTCAAGAAACAATTCACCTTTTGAAAAGATCACATCGTGGTTGTCAGCCCTGTGCGTCTGATTACTCAGTGATAGTTCAAGAGTGTTCTTATTTATTTTTGAAACTAAACAATCTTTTGAAAAGAATAGATCGTGATTGTCAGTCCCGTGTGCCTAGTTACTAGCATGTTTAGACCTTTGATTTTTTAGAACTAGTGCTTTTAGTTTTGTCTGTCCTGTACATAACCTTGAGATTAAACCAGAATATCGTTAGGAAAAATAAGATAAGTTATCAAATCACTTAATTATGACATAAAATGATAAAAATTATAGTAGTGTTGCTTCAAGTATGGAAACACTCAAACCAACAACACATACAAAAATCAAGGAATGCAGAGTCCAATAGATTTTCTAAGTAAAGAAAACCTCTCAAAATCAAGGGCTTTTGTGAAAATGTAGGCTATTTGTTTTTCATTGGATATATACTCTAATTTCACTATCACATTCTCTACTAAATCTATTAGAAAATGGTGTTTAATGCTTATGTGTTTAGTAAGAGAGTGCTGCACTGGATTTTTTCAAATATTTATTGCACTCGTGTTAACATAAAAAATTACCAAAGTTTTCTCTCAAGCACATAATCATCTAACATCATTTTAAGTCATAGCAGTTGAGTACAGCAGCTACCAGCAGCTATATACTCAGACTCATCAGTAGATTGGAAAATGCATTTTTACTTTTTACTATACTAAGAAACAAGATTGCTTCCATGTAAAAGCATCCACCATTAGTGATTTTCCAGTCATCACAGTCACCAGCCCAATCTGCATCACAATATCTAACAAGTGTGTTATTTGTATCCTTGTATCACTATAACCCATGTCACTTGTACCACGTACATATCTGATTATCCTTTTTAAACAGTGGGAGACTTTAACACAACAGATTACTCAATCTTTCCATAAACATTCATTTGTGGCAGTCTCAATCCTCAAATATCGCTATCTTGGAAAAAATAATTACAAAAACAAATTCATGAGATGAAAATATTCCTTCCATTCTCAAATATAAAGTCGAATAAAAAATCCAAACAATTTCTCAAATGGCAAACCTAAATTGTTAGATGTAAGCCTACTTTAAGTATGCACTTCCACTTCCTGTGAATAATACACACAAAACTTATGGGATAACAGTATAAACAGTGTCACACAAGGTGTGTCAACACTGATGAAAATACTACAGTAGAAATCGAAAAAATGAATCATATTGATTAGGGTCATAATTGCATCATTTTGCATCCATTTTAGCATAATATTGATTGGTTTATGTTCATTATTGACCCTAATATGCTATACATTGTGCTATTAACACTTTTTGGCAAGGAAAGTGTGTTTTATAGGTGAAATAGAGCAAAAACGAGGAATTCACAATTATAGAGGATGAGATGATGTGATCCGAGCACATGAGGAAGCTTAAATGACTCAAAGGAAGATCCTAGGAAGCTTGGACGAGCCATGGGATTGAAAATGAAAAAGTTGAAAATGGATGTCGAAGAACATCATTGACCGAGCGTTGACTCTACTGTGTCCGAGCTCTCGTGTGAAGGTGTCCGAGCTTAAAGTCTCTGGACATCGAAATTCCAGCAGCTCGATCACCTCAAGGAGACCATTCGACCAGCATGTTCGAGCGCCGGCCTTCACATACCCGAGCTCCAGTCCGGATTTTCATGAAATTAAGGGCAACTTCGTCTTTTCGCGCATTTAATGAGGGACAATTTGGTTTAAACATTGTGGGCACTATAAATACACCAAGGATCAGATTTTTGAGGGACTTTTGATCATTCTATTTTCATTAGGAAGATTTAGAGAGAGAGTAGGAAGTTACTTAGTGGGTTTTTGTTAATCTTCATACTTCTCTCTTCAATTACTTGTAATCCAACCATTAAATCTTCGATCCGTTTATTCCATTAGATTAGTTTCGTTATTAGCTACATTTCTAAGGTTCAATTTTGCATTTGAAGTTCCAGATTAAGAGTTAGCATTTCAAGGTAGTAGGAGAGTTATTCAATTTCTTCTTAATTGGTAAGATTCTTGTAATTTTTTTTCAATTTAGTCTTAATGATGATGTTTACTTTCTTAATTGTTGTTTTGAACTCCCAATTAGCCATGAGCTAATTTCTTGTTGCATTGATGTGTGAATACTATGATGTAGTTTAGTGTTGTATTAACCTCATGCATGATTAAGTGGTTTTGATTGATTAGTTCTCTAATTTGATGATTTGTTTGAATGCTTGATGTAATCAATTGGATATTTTGAGCCTATGTGAGTTAGCAACACATGAGAATTGAATTAATTCATGGATGTTCTTAATTGAAGTTTGTGCCCACCAAGTGTTTGTATTAATGCTTTTATGTCAATGAGAATAGCTTAGAAGCTAAGACCTATTGAATGGAGTATTGGGTGTTGTAAAGAGATCTAGACTGTTGATATGCGAACTACTAATGGAAGATTAACAGAATAAATTACTCAAGGTTAAGGAGCTCGCCAGGTTGGTTCAGTGACACGTCACCACCTATGACCAGTCAACACCATGAAAGAAGAAAGAGCTCGCCTAGGAGCTCGTCCAGTTGCCCAGGTGCCATGTCATCAGTACCTGAGCAAGTGAACACCAGGGAGAGAAGGAGCTCGCAAGGGAGCTCGCCTAGTACCAGTGGCCAAGGTTTGATCCTACTACCATCATCACATCCTAGAGCAACACAAGGCAAGGGAGCTAGCCAAGGAGCTAGCCCAGTCCGAAGTGAAGCCAATAGTTGTGTAGGAAGCTAGTAGTAATGTAGTAGGACAGAGCAATGTAATTAGAGCATGGTGATGAGTAATGAAAGATGTTAGGGACACTTGTCAGCACATTAGGCTAAACAAGCCCACTAAGTGTCACCTCATTACATGCAAACCTATAAATATGTCCCTTGTAACATTTGTCTCTCTCTAAGCTCATAATACACACAATACTTTCTCTCACTACTTTCTCTCTCTATTCAAACTCTCTCAAACTATTTCTAAAATTATTGTTTGGTGGAATCAGAAGCTTATTTAGCCACATAAATTAACCAAATTAGATAATTCTACCAACATAGACACTTGATATACAGAGCTCATAGCTTGATTATGACATCAAGGGATCTTGCATGCTAGGATTGATAGAATACTAGATGAACCATAGTAGGATTACTTCAATGCACATCTCCCACACACTTGCTCGTTTGTAAAAGGGTGATAGTTATAATTTACTATTCTTTATTGTAAAGTAGATAGAATCCAAGAACCTTTTCTTGTTTTTCTTATTATTACCTTCGTAAACAACCACTACTTGCTTAATATAGCATCGTTTCCCTGTGTTCGATATTTTTATTACTTGGTCAACTTGCCTAAGCCACAACGTCCATGTACACTTGCGGGAAGCATACACGATATAGGCAAACACCTATCTAGATACGATGCTTTAGTATTGTAGTGGGGATTTTTCTCTGTATCTTTCTGAACATCTAGCTCTTCTATTTATAGACGTGGGAAGGTGAATATGTCCATCAAGTAGTTTTCTGAATGAGAGAGGTTAGAACTACCTTAGAGTGAGGTGATAACTACCCACTACTTGGGCAACCTCCACTCTGACTTCTATGTATTCCAGATTCTTCTTGGTCTTTAATTAAATTCTAACACGTACAAAATTCAACTGCCATAAACCTGAAACAACCGTAAGCACAATGTATTGGAACAAAAAAAAAGTTTAATGGTTAGAATAAAAGTGGTTAGAATGAGCACAACTTGTATATAAGGCGAGTAACTTGTACACCATCACGTATAATCTCTTTGTCACATATGAACAAGGTTGAGCTACACATCAGATGAAGAGAGCAGCTTGAAGATACAATCACAAGGCTTCCAACAAGGTGCGAGCATATTGATGGGTAAACAAGATAACACTGAGGTGAATAGCCTGGTGTGTAAGGTGATTACAGTTTAAATATGCATGTATTTTACCTATTTTGTGTACTATAATGTATTGTTTCGCGTATTTATATATAATTTCACAATTTCTAATTAGTTATAAGTATTTATGTTTTCTATATAAATACATATGTATAATTCAACATGGCCATTATGTCTATTGTATATTGTTGAGGTCTTAAGTGGAGTTATACTTATCCAAATTTTATGATATTGAACACCTAAGACAATGTACTAAATACTAAAGACATTTTAGTGATCCAATTTTACAAGTTTGGATTGTATTTGTACTCAAAAGTGAAGACTCCATTTCTGTCCAATGTTTGGACTCAAAACACATTTCTGTATTTCCACAATATCTGGAGCTTCACTAATCCAATTGAACCAATTCCAGTTGTATTTGATCACTAATTCGTTGCTCTACAACTTGTCTTCAGGGCTCAATTGTCAAAAGTTCCGGCTTCAATGGTCAAAATGACAATCAATGCAAGGGCTTCAGAATTCCGCCATCTCAGGGCACATGTTGGGAAACAATTCACCATAATTCACACAAAAGTCCAATTTACACAAGACCAAAGCCATTGGTTAGCCAAGAAATTCATCAAGACACAGTAAAAATATTAAAGGCGTTGATTTTGTGCAAGCTGAGATATCTGCTTTTCAAAAGACCACCATAAATACGCAGAGAAAAACAATCCAGTTTTACCAACTTCACTATTCTGGTCATAACTCACAATCTAGAGATCCAATTTTTGAGATCTTAGACTCCTTGGAAAGATAATCCAACGGCCTACAACTTTCATTCAAAAGTAAAGATGAAATTTTGGACGGAAAGAACAATTAAATTACCTAATCTTTACAGGCCACGTGAATTAATTCCTAAAGTCTCCATGATTCACTATTTGGAGGCCTATATAAAGAGCCCTTTAGCAACCCTTGAAGGCATCCCATTTTCCTTGTAATCCTTCTATCTTAGTCTAGTATCTCTCTTAGAAATATGAGTTCTTATTGTATTAGTATGAGTAGCTAAATATTTTACTAGAGTTAGGGATGAAGCTTTAGTAAAGTATTAGTAATGTTCTTGGTTATTCAATAAAGATTTTCAAAGTTTCAATCCTTTAGTAATTTGAAGAGTTTTTAAGAGAGGTTTTGATGTGTCATTACTTTGATTTGTTGTAGACTTATTGGCACAACAAATGCTTAGTTTTACACATCAACTATTGATTTTATAAACTTGTTCGAAGGTCTAAAGGTACTTTTCAAAAGTATTATATGTGCTCAAAGTTATATCTTCCGATTGAAATCACTTGATTGTTAGATTTCGATTGAGTTATCAAAGATAACCAAGATCATGACTCTAGTATTTTTATCTAAAGTGGAATCCCGAAGCTCTAGTATTTTGTTACTTTATTGAAACCTCTCAACTAGATAATATCTTTTTCTTCCAAATCTCCCTGTGGTTCGACACTCGGTCTCCCGAGAAATTTTTTTACTTGAAATCAACCTACACTTGGGTACATAACTCTCAAGGAGCTATCATAAGGCAGTTAAGCTTAACTTATAATTCACAAGACATTCCACTAAAAAAGCTTTATCCCATGAGGGAGTCAAGAGGTGGAGCGAACAACTTAGGTTATCTTAACATCTCAAGTTGTTCACCACCTGACAAAAGGAGCCAACAGCTATATGAAGTTGTTCATCATCTAAGTGCAAGTATAATTAACCCCAGTGAAAGTCGAATGCAGAGTTGACCCCCAGTCACCAAAAGACCACAAAAGCGATAAAAACACGGAAAGATTAGTTAAAATAATATAGTGACAAGTATCTTAACATTTGTTTCTTAATCAAGGCTAGAGGCTAATATTTTTCGACATAATACCTATGTAAGTAAATTGGCAAGTCTTGTACAAATAAGAGGGGACAACTTTAATACAAAGATCAAATACATACAAATGTCTCTTTCTATTTCCCATTCATAATTAGTATAATTATTCATTAATCATATTTTTTGTTTGGTAATCTCCATAATAGTATAGCCACATTAATTAACTATTGAAAAGAGATTATCAATATCTTTTTAATCAGTAAAAATAACATATTATTTCACATAGATACCACGGTACAAAGATACAAAAGTATCCTAGATCTATTAATTTACAACCAACATCAAGATTGTCTTTACACTCCAAGAACCAAACAATCCTGAAACTAAATTCACCACTCCATTTCTTCTTAGTGTTAAATAAACCACTACTCTAAATTTTCAGTTCTTCCACAATCTTGTTTATATATAGTTATGTATTCTCACAGATCTTTTCATTTCTTCTTTTCCAAATCAACCAAATGATATATTCTCATAGACCCACCGCTACATGCTTTTCTCTCCTTCCCTTAAAGAGTCTAATAAAGTGAAGTAGATTCGTCAAAGGATTTGATAAATGCACGCCCACATAATCCCCACCATTTTAAAAATATTCATCTAAATCAAATATGAAGAATTGCATTCAAATAGAGAATATTTTACCGCTTTGGATTTGTCGCCACATATAATGCAATTGACATCCTCATTCGGCCCTATAACTCATTTTCTTTAATTTGTAGCTTTCTTTTTATTGGAAGTCGTCTCCAAAAGGTCTTCCATGCACGCAAACATATTTTTCGTGAAGTATATTTGCTCCTCTACATCCCACTAATTATTAACTTCTTTGCTCCTTAACCATTTGAAAACTTCTTGTGTCTTGAAGCATCCATCACCCGCTCTCTTCCAACTCCATTTGTCTTCAACACCCATGTGCATAATGTATCTATTGATCATTAAAGTTAAATCATCAAGCAAGACTTTTTCTTTATCAAATTGACCATGTCTCCACGGCCACGTCCAACTCCATCTCCCCCATATCTCCAGCCATACCCTCCTTCACGTTGCTTAAATGGAATAGTCTAAAAAAATTTAGATAGTCACCCCTCTCTTCTAACTATTCTTCTTCTGAAAAAAAAGTATGTTTTCCATTCCACAATAATTTTTTTACTAGCATAATATATAATCTAAAATGTATGTAATGATATCAGTTAGTACATTTAATGAAATTAATTTTATACCATAAAATGTGTTCGTATAAGATTTTATGAAGAAAAAAGAAGAAGAAGTAAAATCAAACTTAATCTGCGGAGGCAAAATATACCCAAAAACAAAATCGCTATATGTTAATTCAAATTTAATGAAAAAAAGGTAACATAAAAGTAGATGAAAATAAAGTTTCCAGTTTGAAACTACAATCTTATATTATAAAAGTAGGGTTGCACTCTCTAAAATATTGACAAGTGACAACTCTCCACTCCAGCCAAGTGTCCAACAAAAAAAAAAGAAAATCTTACCAATTCTCTACTAATATTAAGTTACTTTTTCAAAATTTGAATCGGTGAAAGCCTAATTATTTTCTCGGCACTGTCATTCTCTCTTCATCTCAAATAGTCGTTCTCTCTTCATCTTTATCGTAATTTGAACCGGTGAAAGCATAATTATCTTCTCCACACCAGTCGTTATGTCTTCATCTCACACAGTTGTTCTCTCTTCATCTTTTCATCTTCATCGTAAATCTGCGAATTGATTAAGCATTGGTTTTTTTATTTAGGGTCGAAAGTTTGATGGTTGTAGTCTGCATAGCCACTGAAGCAACCCTGAATATTTAGGGTTTTACTCAGGTTTACTCTTTTTGTTTCTTTATACTCAGATTTATGTTTTTTGTTTCATATACTGATTGTTTTCAATCTGCTCATGCCAGCTCAACCGTTAGATGAAAGTGGTCAATACTAAGAATGGATTGCAATTGAGCAAACTTTTCCTCGCCCGGGACGAGGGCATTCCTGCTGGCATGCAAAGGTGTATTTTGAATTGGACCGTTTTGTATTTCTTTTTTGTTATTAGCTCTCCTTTAATTTAAAATTATTATGTGTTTAAACAGATTTATTTTTATTTTATGATCGTTTGGGAAGGAATTTATAACAGTATTTACTTGTGCTCATGGGTAGCTTTGAGCTGCTAATCTGAATTCAGAAAGCAATTTTGTTAATTAGATTATGCGCGTAAGTATTTTATTGAAGTGGCATGCTTGAACTGAGGTACAAGGGAGGCATATGAATTCAGATATAGGATTTAGCACGGTGATACACTAATTCATATTTATCACTTATCATGCATCGTGTAACTCTTGATATGCCTCTGTTTATAACTATTTTTTAATAAATTACTTTTAGATTGAATCAGTCATCACCTTGATAATGTATGGACAAGGTTATATTGTTCTGTGATCTTCTTTGTGTTAAATAGAATGAGAATAGAGATTTATCAAGTTGATTCTTGAGCATAGAACTTCAATTTTGAGGTAACGAGCATTACTGCCCTTATACTTCACATTTTTCCGTTACTTTTTGTTCATTTTGGTATGTTCTGCAGTCGGTATATAGTCTTACATACAATGTAGTGAATAATTAGTTTGCTTTAGCAAAATAACAAGAATATCAGGGGCTATAGTACGACCTGCCTTTGACTAGGAGCAGAAAGCATGACACAGAATCACCCCCATAGTTGTGCTTTTGATATGCCTCTGTTTATAACTATTTTTAATAAATTACTGTTATATTGACTCAGTCATCACCTTGATAAATTATGGACAAGGTTATATTGTTCTGTGATCATCCTTGTGTTACATAGGCCACACCGGAGATAATGAGAATGGAGTTTTATCAAGTTGAATCAGTCATCACCTTGATGATGAGAATCGTTACTTTTTATTCGTTTGTTATGTTCTGCAGTCGGTATATAGTCTTACGTATAATGTAGTGAATAATTAGTTTGCTTTAGCAAAATAACAAGAGTGTCTGGGGCCATAGTACGACCTGCCTTTGAAAGCATGACACAGAATCACCCCCATAGTTTTGTAGCGAGACTCGAGAAGTTTTCCCAGTATTTCTTTCCACTTCTATACTTAGCTATTACTTCTAAATATTAGTGTACAGTTTGTATGAATATTGAGAGACATGTCCTACACTGCTATTAGGAAGAGAACCTGGTGCAAGAAAGCTTTTGTGGATGTTGATTGTGTTTGTTTTTTATTTTTAATCTTAATCAAGTAAAACCTTGAGTATTGATACAAAGATTTAAAATAATAATGTTAGCTTACATTTTCTTGATAAACAAATTAGAAGAAAATACTTATATGTGGCTTTGTATTAATGTAAAATATTTGCATCCAACTGGCTTCTAACTGAACTAAATCTAAGCTTTTATGTAAAGACATTAAACGATAAGTTCATGTTTACACATAAAATATGTTTGGGTATTTGTTATTCTTTTTATTTTTGAACCTGCTGCAAATTTGCAGATTTTTGCACGAGTATGTGAGTGTGGAGTTAGATAATAACATAAAATTGTGAGCTTTATTGACTTTTGGAAGTGTGTATTATTTTCTTTATAAGGAGTGAAAAAAGAGTGAATGTTCGAAACAAGAAAATGTAAGGAGGAGTTGGGACGGAAGATGCATATTTATAAATTGATTTACTCATTCTATTATATGTTACAAGATACTTTTGTAAAGCTCATGCATCTCCATGTATTGCCTACTTTAGCTTATATGACAGCTTCAAACTATTATCCTTCAAGGTTAAATGGAAATTCAACTTCCTTGCCTGTTGTTTTATTGTTGAGGAAATCAGTGTCTGATATTATTGCTGCAAGGATTTTTTAAATCATACCTTTTCATTGATTGTTGAGGAAATCAGTGTCTGATATCATTGATTGCTTTTACAAGAGTGTTGATACCCTGTTTTTAACCTTTAAGTACCAATAAAGGCATAGTCCTTTCCAAAAGCATTACTGTTGGAGGTTCTTAGAGAATGAGAAGAATGATCTTTTATTGCATGAAGGGATAACATAATTGTCAAATTAAAATCTTTGATCTCACTTTTTCTACTTTTTACACATTATATTAATTAATTTATGTACCAAAAAATCATGGGAAACTTTTAAATTGGACTGAGGGAATATATTTTGGATGCGATTTGAATCCTTATTGAATTTGTTTTTAATTTTTATTCCTTATATTACATTCATTACATTTCTAATTTGCGGCAGTGTGGTATATACAGTCCATCAATAATTCTTTTACCATACAAATATCATATATCAAAATTGTGGAACTCAAAATAAAACTAAAAAACATAAATTGTTTCAAATGTTAATTCAATTTCTTATTCTCATGCGAATAATTAATGCAAGTGAAATAGTTAAATAATATTATAAGAACATGAAATCAACATTGCATTTGCATGAAATGGGGATCTGAAGGCAGTGAATATAAGGTTTTCGTGCATGGCTGGTTCCCGCTCTTCATTTTGTTGTTTATGGAATGCTGAGCGTAGAGTGAACTAATTAGATTTGCTGGCTTTAAATTAAGTCTAAAATTTTATCCAATTCGATTGGTTGTAGCTCATTACACATTTTCTTTGAAATAAAAATATTCCTTTAAATGTTTATTCATAAAAATTAGTATACTTTTAAAATTGAAATAAAAATATTCCTTTAAATTTGTATCCTCAAAATCTCTAAATCACAATTTCTATTTTAAACGTTACACTTTTCTTAAAAAACAATGCTCCTAAAAATACCACAAAATTTTGCGGGATGAAAATAATAACACACAAAATAAAATAATAGAAGAATTCCAAATTCTCTGTAATTTACTTTTGAAGGTAAGCAAGATGACCAAAAGATTTGGCTTATCTACAGAAAAATCGTCTGTCTTTCAGAATTTATAAATACCAAACTTGAAAAAAGAAAAAAAATATAAAAGTTGCACTTTTTTACGGGGTTAATTGAAAGAAGAATACAAACTTGAAAGAGATAATTGTAATGTAAATGTTTGTATATTTGATTGGATTTGAAATCCAGTAGGTCGATTTTATGAAAGTAAAATGTGTATTTGAATTTTTATTATAGGAGTTTCGACTCCTCCACTTGATTTTGCAAGGAGTCCTTTACCTTAAGGATGATAATTTCAAGAGAGAGATAAAGCATTACTCAAGGATCAAATCGAACTGCAAAAATAAAATAACTAATAAATAATAATAGATAGTGATTATCTTTTTAATAGCTCACTACATGTAAAGATCTAAACTTACATGTCTATTAAGTAGATTAATACTACCTCATTCGCTATATAATCATTGAAGAATGAGGATGAATGTTAAAATGATAAACAACAGATGTTAATCAATAAATTGAGAAAAAAAAATTGACACTCTCAACAAAAGGAAAATCATACACAAGAAGCACAAACACTCTCCAACACTCTATCTTTATGTGTCACTACAAGAAAAAGCATTATTCGTAACGAATTCATTTGTAACAAACGTTTAAATGGTTACAAAAACATGACTTATTATAACGAAAATAAACTTTTGTTACAAATGATCCTATTTTAAATAACCTTAACTATTTATCGTTACAAATTATAAAATGCTCGTTACTAATGATAAACATAAGCAATTGTAACCAACTCCTAAATGTATATAGTTTTTAGTATTAGAAATACCAAAATATATATATATATATATTAATATTCATATATATTAAAAGAATAATAACAAGAGTTTACGTAATATGATAACTCCAACTAAAAATGGATGAAAAATCAAATACACATTAAAAAAATATTAATAATTTTTATAATAAATGTATTATACATTATCATTCTCTTTCTTTTATAATCTATCGTGATATAATTTTATTAAAATAAATTTAATACACAAAATAAAAGCACATAAATTGAACAGTTAGATTTCTTTTTACCCCCCTTTCTCTCTCTGATAAAAAAAATCATATTTCCTAAGCCCTAGCTCAAGCCCAATTGGACACATACATTACCCTTCCCTTGCGAATTGAACATGTTTCGCGCCTCTCTCTGTTTCGTGCTCAAGGACCCAGATTAATTTTCAATTTCCCCTCTTCCAAAAATTGTTCAACGTGGAGCGCGCGTGGATCAACGACGAAACTCATATTACAGAGTTTCTTGATATAAGGATGAACTTCTATTAGGTTTGTTTTTTCGTCTATTTCAATGAATTCCCTGTACTCACTTAAAGTTATATTTCGATTTATGTGTTCCCACGGCCTCTGTTTCAATTGAGTCAGGGTAATATATTTAGGCAAGAGAATTATGGAGAATGCTTTCAAATTGATTTAGAAGTGCAGAATAGTCATGTTCATTGAAGGATACTTGTGGATCTCATTTAGAACTACAAACAAGATGGTCATCTCGACTTGTTATCTAAAATAAATGAAAATGTTAACGTGATTTCAGTTTTTTATAACAGTTAAACTATGGAAAAGTTAGCAACACTTGTTTCAAGCAAGTTGTAGTCAATTTTTTGTGATTAGTTGAATCTTTATATTGGTGTACTCATATTAACATTGTGCTTTATATATACGTACTATTTTGCAAATAGGTAATGAGATTAAATTAGCAACTGTACAATAGGTAGTAACAAAGGATAATTGGGTTTTAAGAAATGTATCAGTAGTATATATCCTTTTTAGTCAACACTTCAGGCCTCAACTATAGATTTTTATTTAACATACATTTCTGTGTATTTTCTATACCTTAATCCTGCTAAGCAAGAAGATGTTAGGATTGATTGAAAAAACAAGAAATAAAGAATATGTTGCTCTTGATATTTTATTCTTTGTCGAGGAAGATGAAGAGAAGACTGAGAAGCTTGAGTCTTTACTTGCTGTTGAAAGTAATAATGATACACAATATATGATCCACAATCCTGTAGTACAACTGCTATTTTTAATGTGCTTATGAGGTTTTTTTATATTTTACTTTGTAATATATGTCAATTTATTTAATATATATATATATATGTGTGTGTGTGTGTGTGTGTGTATATAGTTTCTATTTATCTCTTCAACTGTAGCCCAATATTTACTAGTAATGGAGAAGAGGGAAGTGGTTTGCTGCATCTGCAGGTACTGTTAGGTTTTTGAATTCAGGGGAATACAACCTCGGATCCTGAACTTGCTTTGCATTTCAAGTGTCAATTTAAGGAGGAGAGATTAAGGCATAAAGATTCTTCAAAGCAAGAGAAAATGGAGGAGCAGTCTACTTCCTAGGATGCAACTATGACCGAGAATGTTCACCTTGGAACATTAGAACCTGAGAAGAAGACACATGATCAAAAGGTTGACATCTTCTCTTTGTTGATATTGTTTGAGAATTAGCTCTTTTCGTCAAAGAATTAAAGCATAATGTATTCGACTAACGACTTCTCATATTAGATGTGCATGAATGCTAGTATAATCTACTTTTCTTTATCCTGAAGATATATTACTTTAACCATTGTCTATTGTTCTTTACATATATATATATATATATATATATATTTATTTATTTATTTCTATTTTTATTGGTGTGGGTTGTGGATCTGCTTGCAAGTTGGCTTTAGAATCTATAAGAGACCTTTTGAAAATAAGAAGTGAGTAGGTATCAAAGTAGTTCCTCTCATCACAAAAATGTTGTACACGATACTCATTAGTTATCAACATATATTCATGTAGTAACCTTATATTTGTACATTATAAATTCTTAATCTTATGTTATTTTATTTCTGTGTATCTTTTGTAGGACTATGGAGTGTCAATTTGATTGTGGATAAGAAGACAAATCAAGACTTCAAGTTTAACTCAACACTTTTGATTGGTTTTTTTTGTTCAAGTGTTCAAATACATTGATAGTTTTTTTATGCGTATGCTGACATTTTTTACTTAAATGTATTTGGAGAATTGTTATTTTCTTGAAATAAGATTATTGCACTATATCCTTTTATTTTTAGATTTTTTATATAGTCATTTACATTGCGGTCCTTTGTTAGGTTATTTTAATTTTTTTCTAGAATGAAATGAGATAGTAAATAAAATGCAAAATTTGTGATGAATCAAATATTATACACCAAATATAAAATTTTATGTAACAATTATTTGTAACGAAACTGATTTTAGTAACAAAACTTTGGTTATTGCTACTAAAGCTTTTGTAACAAAAAAATGTGTTGTTACAAACTTACAATTGTATTGGTAACGAAACTATATTTTTATCGTTACAAATACTTTTTGCGACGGACTTAAAATGACCAACATTTGTAACGAAATGTTTCGTTACAAAAAGTTTTTGTAACAAAAAATGGACATTTGGTAACCAATTTTTTCGTTACAAGAAGTGCATTTTCTTGTAATGTGTGTGACTATATATATATGTGAGTTTTCCATAACATATGTATGTGATTTGATTCTTGAGGTAGAATCTTATGCATGATGCAACACAAAATTTTATCCTCAAATATACAATAGCTATAAAAATATGAAATACAACAACTTTGATGCACAACTTTCATAGTATTATTGAACTACTGAAATTCCTTAGAAAAAAAAAAATGGAGGTACGCAAAGTGGAATTGGCCTAAAAGAAAAAAATTGGGGATAAAATACCATTTCATAAAAAAAAACAAGGGGGTGTATAGTAATTATTACATTACATCCTTAAAGAGATTTTTAAAAATAAGGTAAATTTCATTTTTTACCCATTTTGGAGATGATATTTTCTTTTTCGCTCTATTTTCAAGGATTTTTTTCTCAATTTGGATATAAAAGGTCCATTATATAGAGATGGCAATGGGGCGGGTTCAAACCCGGACCCGCCCGTACGGGCCGGTTAAAAACCCGGTTAAATGGGTCACGGGGCGGGTTAGGACCCGTTTGACCAAAAACCCGCCGGGTTTGGGACGTGTCTTGGTATTAGGTGGACCCGCCCAGAACCCGCCCCGTATATATATATATATATATATATATGTGTGTGTGTGTGTGTGTGTTAATTAAATATATATAGTTAAATAAATATATTATATTATATATGTATAATTAAATATATAAAAATTAGACTATTAATTAACATGTTCATTAAATTATTAGATTAGATATGTGCATAAAGTCATGAGCAAATATTGTACAAAATTGATGTTATATTTAAAAATTTATTATATTTTGTGTAAAGTACTTGATATGTATGATAAAAATAAAATAAAATAAAAATAGACAGGTAGGCGGGGCGGGTAAAACCCGCCGGGTTTAGGGGCGGGGCGGGGCGGGTCTTGGGTCCTAAAAATTCTTGGCGGGGCGGGTCCTGGGACAGACCAAACCCGTCCCAAACCCGCCCCGTTGCCATCCCTACCATTATACTCTTGCTACTCCAATTTTAATCCAGGAAAACTATTCAGCAATGAGTTAACAAACTATTCAGTAGACAAAATAAATTTGCTTATGAGTGTAATAAATTAAAATTTGCAATTGATTGGGTTTAGTTGTGGAATTGATTATAAATTTAAATTGAAATAGTAACGGTAATATGGACTTTTTGGTTCAAATTGGGCAAAAATGAAATTTATCTTAAAATAGGGAAAAAAAATTCTATCTAAAATGGGCAATTTTGTACATTTTCACTAAAAAATATGACAACTCTTGAAAATATCACTTCCAAATATTTTAATTGATTTAATATAAAAATTTACTTTAGCCTCCCCTATTTTTTCAAATACCATATACTATTGTTCAAATGCAAAATATATATATAATAATAATAATAATAATAATAATAATAATAATAATAATAATAATAAAAATAATTGTTTGTTGAACGGGCACTCCAAGTACCTACCAAAAAATAAATGGACCTTATATTTTTAAAAAATGAAAAAGAAAGAGTTAAAATTAAACTTACCTAATGCAAAATTAATAACAAGCCCGTGCATTGCACGGGCAAAATCTAGTAAACTTGAATAAGAAGAGTTTTCACTTTCTAGTAAATTAATAAATATAAAATTTTACTACTAAACAAATGTTTTTTTTTTTGCAAAATATGTATAACTGTTGTTTAATTTATATGTTACTCCCTTTGTTTCAATTCAACGTCATTTTTAATTTATTCTTAAAATAAGCCATTAATACTAATAGGTACTAGTATAAATTAAATAACTAGTATGCTAATTTACAGATTATTAATAAAAATTTTGATACTAAAATTATAGTTCTTCTTTTTTAATATTATTTTCACACTTACTATTTTTGGACATCACAATATTACTTTCACATTTAAAAAAAATTAATTCACACTTACAAAAGTTAATAATTATAAAAACTTATTCAATCAATTCTCACTAAATTTCATTTTCTTAATATATCGGTTCACATGTTAAAGAAATCTTGAGATGGTGAGAATTTTGATTATTGTATCTCAAAAGATGAGACATATTACAAAATATAAGAAAACGGCGAAGACGAAAAATTAAAAAAATTCTTTTTAAAAAAAGCAATTAACATTTTGAAATAACTTTTTTCTCTAAAGCAACAATGAAGTTGAAACAGTGAGAACATGTTTTAATCACTATTTACAAGAATATGATATTATGGTTTTTTATATGTTGGATTATAAATGATGTGATATATATACTTACAAAATATTTGAATGTGTATATGTATATATATTTTATAGATTAAATTAATGACATTAATTGCATGATTTAACTGTGCAATATTTGACTAAGTTTGATATAATCACCAAAAAAAAAGACATATTACTAAATTTTAGTTCATCCGAAGGAAAAAACTAGATTACACAAAAAAAAAAAAAAATTGTATTAGAATAGGCATCTTTCAGCATATTAATTGATTTTTTCATAATTTGAACTATGATGTTTTTATAATCATTTTAGCTATAATTCAAAAAAAAAAAAAAAAAACCTCTTTTGCTAAAAAATTTTGGTCAAAATTATATCGATTACATGGTACAATAATGAATTGAAATGTTGAAAAAGTAAGGGGGCGCTTGGTATGGAAATTCTTCTATGGTAATGAGAATTGAGATATAGTTGTAGTAATTATAGTAGCAAATTAGAACAAATGAGGTACATAACATTATTTTTCCTTCTAAATAAGGTAATCAACACCCCCATTTAATTACCCCCTCTTCACCTTGTAATCATCCTTCTCAATCAATCCCCCATATCACAACCAACTTCTTTCTTTTTTGTCCACTTTTTTCAAAATTGGAGCACAACACTATTGATATAATCACCATAAATATAAACACACATTCAACATATGTAGGGCAAAAAAGAAAAATAAAATTTTATTTTCATTACCTTTGAAGAATTTGAAACAAGCGCCCCCTAATAGAAAATAGGAGAATCTATATATTGCATGTACATACTTTATTGAATGAAGTGATATAATTTAAATAGTTAAATTCTCGCTACTTATTATTAAGAGATTATGGTTTAAGTTACCGTATATTTGATAATTTTTTTATTTTTACAAAAATGAAAAAGAAACTTAAAGAAAATTGTTACATGCTGAATTGCAAGAATTTGGCTCCGAGTGAATTGATGTCTAGAACGGCTAAGATGGGTAATTACAGTCCCAATGACACTATAATCATCGTTACGTACAATGAACACCGAATACACGCGGATTCATGAACTTGCACAAACACAAAAAGGAGAACGCACGTGATATTTTAATATATTTTGAGTAAGTATTGCGTATGTTGTGATTTGAGTAAAGTAAATAAAACAACGAAGGACAAAAGGGTTTGTTGATCCAGTTTGTCACAAGGTGACTACGTATGGGGGCGACCAAGCCAGGAGATTTCAATAATACTGAGATATAAGTTTTGTGTGTTACAACGTTAAGAATACAAGAATATATAGTAAAATATCTATAACCCTAACACAGAGTCCATAGGCCTAAAGCCCAATGAACCTAGATATATTATTATGTTCACTAATATATTATATATTTTATAACACTCCCCCTTGGACATAATAACAATAACTTGGAAGAATACAAAGATTGAAGGGAAGAACATAAATATTGATCTTCGGGATCCAATCTTCAGGATTGTTTTGATTTGATACTCCCCCTGAAGATAACAATCTTCCAAGTCGACGCATCCCAATTCCATGGACATATTTTTCAAAAGTAGAAGTAGGAAGGGATTTAGTGAACAAATCTGCAAGATTGTCACTTGAGCGTACTTGTTTTATCGTTATCTCACCACTCTTCTGGAGTTTATGGGGATAAAAAAATTTAGGGGAAATATGTTTCGTCAAGTTCCCTTTGACATAACCATTACTCATTTGAGCAATACATGCAACATTGTCTTCATAAATTATTGTAGGGTTTATGTCATTAGAAGGGATATCAAACGAGTTGTAAATGTGTTTTACCAATGATTTCAATCAAACACATTCTCGTGCAGTTTCATACAGAGCTATGATCTCTGAGTGGTTTGACGAGGTGGTCACCATAGTTTTTTTAACAGATCTCCATGAAATGATTGTACCACCACAGAGAAAACATAACCGGTTTGCGATTTTGCATTATGGGGATCAGACATATAACCAACATCGGCATAACCTACAAGTGTTTTGTCTTGGTTTCTTTGATAAAACAAACCAAGATCTTGTGAACCTTGAAGATATCTTAAGACATGTTTCACACCATTCCAATGTCTCCTCGTAGGGGAGGCACTGAACCTTGCGAATAAGTTCACTGCAAAGGCAATATCCGGCCTAGTGCAGTTTGCAAGATAGAGCAGTGCACCAATCGCACTAAGATTAGGAACTTTAGGTCCTAATAGCTCTTCGATATCTTCTTTAGGTCTAAATGAGTTCTTTTCCACTTTGAGGGAACGGACAGCCATTGGTGTACTTAGTGGATGAGATTTATCCATGTTGAATTCTCCAACACTTTCTTTAAGTAAGTTGACTGGTGTATTAGTATTCCTTCAGGGAGGTACTCGATCTGCAGGCCGAGACAGAACTTGGTTTTACCCAAAGTTTTCATTGTGAATTCAGTCTTTAAGATTGAACTTGCTTCTTCAATCTCTTTTCTTGTTCCAATAATGTTTAGATCATCAACGTACACTGAGATGATACAAAAACCATTAAGTGTTTTCTTTATGAACACACAAGGAAAAGCTTCGTTATTTATGTATTCTTTCTACAGGAGGAATTCACTAAGTCTATTATACCACATTCGACCTGATTGTTTTAAACCATATAACGATCGTTGTAGTTTTATGCTGAACATACTACGATTTTCATTATTCCACATCTGGGAAATCTTTAATCCATCAGGGATTTTCATATAGATATCAGTATCTAATGATCCATATAAATATGCGGTAACTACGTCCATTAACTGCATTTCTAAGTTTAATTTAACTGTCAGGGATATTAAGAAGCAGAATGTTATTCCATCCATAACAGGAGAGTAGGTTTGATCGAAATCAATACCGGGTCTCTATGAAAACCCTTGAGCTACTAACCTCGCTTTGTATCTCGCTATTTAATTGTTTTCGTTTCCCTTTCGTACAAATATCCATTTGTATTATACAGGGACAACATTTTTCGGGGAACGTATGATGGAACCGAATACTTTTCGTTTATTTAGCGAGTTTATCTTTGCCTTAATTGCTGCTTCCCATTTCACCCAATCGGAGCGCTTACGGCACTCAGATATAGTTTTGGATTCAGGATCTAGATCATTATTTGAAATAGAGAAGGCAATTGTGGCTGCAAATATATTGTCGACAATAGTAGTGTTTCTATTATAAGTTTCTCCCGTATTTATGAAGTTTGTTGAAACTTTGATATTTACGTCAACTAGATCCTCTTTATTTCCCAATGAATATTGGTCTGGTGGTTCCGCAATCCTAGAGTCATTGTTTGCTTGTGCACGTGCATTTGGACTAGGATTCTCGTCTTCAGGATGAATCTCTTCAGGAGATTTCAAGGGTGACTTAGTATTTTTGCTAGCTTTTCTTTTTCGTGAATTTGATTCACTTGTATTAAAGTTTCCTTTACGCTTCTAGCGTGTGGGGGTATTTGATTTCAAAGGGATTTGTACCCTTTGAGGCGCATTTACAGCAGGTATATACGATTTAGTCACTCCTTTATGATCAGTGAATACATCTGGCAGATTACTTGCTAAATATTGCAAGTTTATTATCTTTTGAACTTCAAGTTCAGATTGACTAGTGCATGGGTCTAAGTATTTAAGATCTTTTACATTCCAAGTAATTTCACGACATTTATTTAGATTTGTATTTTTATCTCCCCCAAATGCCAGAAAGTGATTTTCATCGAATGTGCAGTCAGCGAATCGGGCCATAAACAGATCCCCAGTTAAATGTTCTAGGTATTTCAGAATAGTAGGATATACAAAACCGATGTAAATACCTAATTTCATTTGTGGGCCCATAGAGGTTCACTTTGGAGGTGGTATTGGTATATACACTGCACAACCGGATGTACGCAGATGAGAAATGTTAGGTTCATTTCCACGCACAAGTTGTAAAGGGGAATATTAATGATATGCAGTTGGTCGGATTTGGATAAGTGATGATGCATGTAAGATTGCATGCCCCCAATATGAAATGGGTAAGTTGGTGTTTTGTAGTAATGGTCTAGCGATTAATTTGAGACGTTTGATTAACAATTCGACTAGACCGTTTTGAGTATGAACGTGAGGGACCGAATGCTCCACTTTAATTTCCAATGCCAGACAATAATCATCAAATGCTTTCGAGGTGAATTCACCGGCATTGTCCAATCGAATGTATTTGATTGGATAATCTGGGAATTGTGATTTTAATCCAATAATTTGGGCAATAAGCTTTGTAAAAACAGTATTGCGGGTGGATAACAAAGTGACATAAGTCCATCGTGTGGAAGCATCAAGAAGGACCATAAAGTATTGAAATGGTCCGAAAGCAGGGTGTATAGGTCTACAAATATCTCCCTGAATTCGTTCAAGAAATTTGGGAGATTCAGTTCTTAATTTAGTACGAGACGGTCGTATTATTAGCTTACCCATTGTGTGCATCACATATGTATTCATTAACAGTAGGGATTCTGTTATTTGTAATATTATGGCCAATTGAATTACATAAAATTCGACGCATCATATTTTGTCCTGGATATCCTAACCGCTCATGCCATAATTTGAAAGAATTTGGATCATGTAATTTTAAATTAAGAGCTATATGGAGATTGAAAGGTCTGATGTATGTGTAATACAAGTCAAACGAGAAAGAAGGAAGTTTTTCGACAATATGTTTTCGACAATCTAAATAGTGAGTCATCAAGAGATATTCACTATTATTCTCAGTGTTCGTCTCAATATGATAGCCATTTGCTCTAATATCTTTAAAACTGAGAAGGGTACGCGTTGATTGGGGAAACAATAAAGCATTTTCAATCATTAATTCAGTACCCATTGGAAGGATTATCGAGTCTCTTTCGGAGCCAACAATTAAGATATTGTCGTCAGCAATTATAGTAACACTTCCTTTCTTTTCAATTAAGGTTTGGAAAATTTTTCTATCTTTCAGGATAGTATGTGTAGTAGCACTATCTACTAAGCACAAATTATTCATCTCCATAAGCACACAGTTATACGTTTCGATATGAGAAAAGCTAAGAAGAGCCAAGATTACAGACGCTGCCGCATAAGGGATCACTTAGGTCCTACTATATCAAATACATGTTAATTTGTAGACAATAGTGATCGACAATTGAGGTTGACTGAAAAAATAAAGCATCGATAAGCAAACCATAATGTCAAAAAGTATCATGCAACATAACAAATAAAAGTCAGTCAAACATGCTGGGCAACCTAAAGTAAATAACAACAGAAGTCTAATCATAAATAGCAAATAACAGCATGTAGGTGTCTATCACTCATTGTCTCCAAAGGCGTCCATATTCATATCTTCACCTAAGAGGTCATCCTTGTCTTTGTCAAAGCCTGCTTCAGGCAGGTTGGTGTGGTGTGTTTCACCTGAGGAGCCTTCCCTTTTTTGTCTTTTAGCATACGTTGATAAACTTCCACTAGATGGTTTGGAGGACGACACATGCGAGACCAATGGTCATCGCATCCACACTTGTAACAGACACGTTTGTTCTGAGAACGTGAGCTTGATGGTTGAGTAGATTTTTGATCTAGAGGTGCATCTTTGTCGTGTCCTTTAGTTTGGACATCATTTGCATTTTGTGCATCCTTACGACCTCGGCCTCGTCCCCTACCACGGCCTCGACTTCGGGTCGATCCGCGGCCTGTATTGACATCATTTCCCTTTCCACGTTTACGACCTCTAAAGTTTTTCCGAGCAGCATATGCTTCTGGCACTACTTGTGAACCAACTGACCTTATGTTACGATTTTTCATCAACAGTTGGTTATGTTTTTCTACAACAAGGAGTGCATAAATTAGATCAAAATGAGTTTGATAGTCTTTGGCCCCGTACTACTACTGGAGTACAAGATTGTTTGCGTGAAAAGTGGATAAGGATTTTTGAATTAACTCAGCATCAGTAACTGTTTCATTGCAAAGCCTTAGCTGAGAAACAATACGATGCAAAGTTGAATTATACTCCGTGACAGATTTAAAATCTTGAAAACGGAGGTTTAGCCAATCATATTGGGCTTGGGGAAGGATCACATCATTCTGTTGTTTGAAACGATCCTTCAGGGATCTCCATAAAACAGTTGGATCCTTTTCAGTGAGGTCCTCATTTTTTAGATCCTTATTGAGATGATGTCTCAAAAAGATAAGAGATTATGCCTTCTGGACAGGTGTGGATTCCGATCCTTGTTTAGTAGTGTCGGTAAGTTCCTTAGAGACTAAGTGGATTTTAACGTCGAGAGCCCATGTCAGGTAGTTATGACCTTCAAGTGTGAATTCATCAAATTCGCATTTAGTGATGTCAGACATGTTTTGCTACAAAAAATTAATAAATAAAATATATTATAATGTGACACTAATTAAAATTAGTAGTTTGTAGTATTTAATATTAAGGTTCAACAAAATTAAGCATGCTACGACAAAAAAAAAATTAATTAATGTAGGGGATATTAATTTTGGGCTTGAATTATATTATTTATGTGACCTTTATTAATGAGCTTCAGGATAATTAAGGTCTAAAATAAAAAGGGTCCAGAGATTTTTCTTAATGGGCTTCAGGCAAAAAATATTAATAATTAGGACCTTAAATAAATTATTAGCTCATATAGATTAAATTAACAAAGGAGGCCCAAACCTATTTAAAAGGATAATGGCCCAATTAATTTGTCCAAGACAAAGACAGGCCCATTTGTAAAGGAAATTAGGGTTTACGTGTTTAATCGGTCAGCACACGACTTGGTTTAGGGTTATCACAATTGAAGATTTCAGTAGATATGACGTGGATTTTTCTTTAGGCCGTTCGTCGCGTGGTGGCGGTCGGTGGTCGTGGTAGAGGGTGTCGACGCGTGGAGTGTCGTCGCGCACAGAGCCGTCGAACAGATTTCAAGTCTGCCGTCGCCCCGATTTCAGGTCTGCCATCGCGAGTCTGCCTCCGTCGCGGGCCAGGGCCGGAGGCGACGTCGCGCACCAGGGCCGGAGGCGACGTCGCGCACATGGAGGGCGCCATCGCAGCCATCGCGGTTTGCCGGTGCTTTCCGCCGTCACGCGTCGCCATTGTCGCGGGCGTGTCGCACATAGGTGTCGGCTCACGGCGTTGCACAAAGACGTCGCCGTCACGCGTCGTCGTGGCTCATGTCCTACCGCCGTCGCATCGAGGCCTCTGCAGGGGCCGTCGCGCGGTGGCCGACGTTCGTTGAGGGCTCGTAGCCGTATCGTTGCGGGTAGGTGATGATTTCATTTTTGGTTTCTTATACCCCGCTATTGACTTCTCGAATTGGGTATCATTGATTTTTTGTTTCAGAATTTTCGAAAAAAAACCGGTTTCTATAAATTGGGGGTTTTGTTCGAATAAGAATAGTTTTGGTTGAAAATGTTGTAATATTGAGAGGAAAGCGTAAAACATAAAATTAAAGACACAATATTGATAACCCAGTTCGTCACGGAGTGACTACGTCTGGGGGCGACCAAACCAGGAGATTATACTAATCATGAATTGCCGTTACAATGAATGTGAAAGTGTAGAGTACATAATACAGGGAACATTACTATATATATACAATACCTAACCCTAAGTCTTGTGGGCCTAAAACTCACTGTATATATCTAATATTATATCCACACAATATAATAATATATTTACATATATTATAACACTCCCCCTTGGATATAATATGACAAGGAAGAATGCAAGTGTTATTTAGTGGAGTGTTATAAATGACCTTGAGGATACAATCATCAGGATTGTTTAACATTTGTTACTCCCCCTGAAGATAACAATCTTCCAAGTCGACGCATCCCGATTCTATGTACGCACTTTTCAAAAGTCGAAGTAGGAAGGGATTTAGTGAACAAATCAGCTAGATTGTCACTTGAGCGTACTTGTTTTATCGTGATCTCACCACTCTTCTGGAGTTCGTGAGGATAAAAAATTTTTGGGGATATATGTTTCGTCAAGTTCCCTTTGACATAGCCGTTGCTCATTTGTGCAACACATGCAGCATTATCTTCATAGATAATTGAGGGGCTTAAGTCAACAAGGGATACCACACGAATCGTGAATGTGTTTTACAAAGTACTTTAACCATACACATTCTCGTGCAGTTTCGTATAGAGTTATGATCTCTGAGTGGTTTGATGGTGTGGTCACCAAGGTTTGTTTGACAGATCTCCATGAAATGGCTGTACCACCACAGAGGAAAACATAACCCGTTTGCGATTTCACATTATGGGGATCAAATAGATAACCAGCATCAACATAACCTATAAGTGTTTTGTCTTGGTTTCTCTAATAGAAAAGACCAAGATCTTGTGAACCTTGAAGATATCGTAAAATATGTTTCACACTATTCCAATGTCTCCTCGTAGGGGATGCACTGAACCTTGCAAGTAGATTGACTGCAAAGGCAATATCGGGCCTAGTGCAGTTTGCAAGATAGAGCAGTGCACCAATTGCACTTAGATATGGAACTTCAGGTTCCAATAGCTCTTTGATATCTTCTTTAGGTCTAAATGAGTCATTTTCCAAATCAAGGGAATGGATAGCCATTGGAGTGCTTAAGGGATGAGATTTATCCATGTGGAATATCTCCAACACTCTTTTTAGGTAAGCTGATTGGTGTATCAGTATTCCTTCAGGGAAATGCTCGATCTGTAGACCGAGACAGAACTTGGTTTTACCCAAAGTTTTCATTTCAAATTCAGTTTTCAAGATTGAACTTACTTCTTCAATCTCTTTCCTTGTTCCGATAATGTTTAGGTCATCCACATACACTTAGATGATGCAACAATCATTAAGGGATTTCTTAATAAAGACACAAGGAAAAGCCTCGTTATTTACGTATTCCTTCTTCAGAAGGAATTCGCTTAGTCGATTATACCACATATGACCTGACTGTTTTAAGCCATATAACGAGCGTTGCAACTTAATGCTGAACATACTACGATGTTCGTTATTCCTCATTTGGGAATAGTTAATCCATCAGGGATTTTCATATAGATGTCAGAATCTAATGATCCGTATAAGTATCCGGTAATTATGTCCATTAACTGCGTTTAACTGCCAGGGATATATGGCGGAACTTTATAATATTAACAACATGAGTATTTGTTTGATCACATCAAACTCAATAATGGGTCACTGCGAAAAACCCTTAAGCTGTTAATCTCGCTTTGTATCTCTCAACTTCATTTTGTTTCGTATTAATACCCATTTATATCCTTCAGGGATAAAATATTTAGGGGGTATGTACGATAGAACAAAACAGTTTATTTTGCGAGTCTAGCTCTTCCATATTTGCTTCTTTCTATTGCATCTAATCAAAGTGCTTCGAGCACTGAATTTAGATACTGGTACCAGATTTTAGAAAGAGCAACTATGGGTACGAATATGTTGTCGATAACAGTGATATGTTTGTCTCCTGTGTTTATTAAGATTCATGTAAACCAGATCTTGATCATTTCCCATTTGATCTGGGTGTTTCGCATCCTAGTATTTTGATTACTATGTGCACGTGCTTTTTACTAGGATTTCTCGTCTTCAGGGCGAATCTCTTCAGGAGATTTCATGAGTGACTGAATATATTATTAGCATTAATATACATGGTTTTGTGTAAGGAGGTTCATTACGCTTCTGGCGTATAGGGGCATCCTTAACTATTCACAGTCACTTCATTTATAATCAGTAATGCATTTGATAATGCATCTGGCAGATTACTTGCTGATTATTGCAAGTTTATTTTCTTTTGAACTTTTGGTTCAAGTTTGATTAGTGTGTGGGCCTAAGTATTGAAGATATTTTGTGTTCCATATAATTTCACGGCATTTATTAATTGTGGTATTTTTCTCTCCCCCTAAGGCCGGAAATAGATCTTCGTCGAATGTGCAGTCAGCAAAACGGACTGTAAACTGATCCCCAGTTAAAGGCTCGAGGTATTTAAGTATTGTGAGAGATACAAAATTGATGTAAATACTGAGTTTCCTTTGTGGGCCCATAGATGTTCGCTTAGGTGGTGGTATTGGAAAATACACTGCACAATCGAATGTTCGCAGATGGGAAATGTTAGGTTCATTTCCACGCACGAGTTGAATAGGGGAATATTCATGATATGCAGTTGGTCGAAATTGGATTAGTGATGATGCATATAAGATTGCATGCCCCCAACATGAAACAGGTAAGTTTGTTTTTTTTTGTAGTAGTGATCTAGCGATTAATTTAAGACGTCTAATTAATGATTCAGCTAGACCATTTTGAGTATGAACATGAGGGACCGAATGCTCCACTTTGATTCCCAGTGCCATGCAAAAATCATCGAATGCCTTAGAGGTGAATTCACCGGCATTATCCATACAAATGGATTTAATAGGATGATCTGGGAATTGAGATCTCAACTGGATGATCTGTGCAATAAGCTTTGCAAAAGCAGTATTGCGAGTGGATAGCATCATTACATAAGTCCACCGAGTGGATGCATCTATTAGGACCATAAAATACTGAAATGGTCCAGATGCTGGATGTATTGGTCCACAAATATCTCCTTGAATCCGTTCAAGGAATTTAGGAGATTCAGTTCTTACTTTACTACTAGAAGGACGAATTATGAGCTTACCCTTTGTGCAAGCATCACATATGTATTCATTAACAGAAGGAATTCTGTTGTGTGTTATGTTATGGTCAGATGAATTACATAGAATCCGACGCATCATGGATTGTTCTGGATGTTTTAACGTATCATGGATTGTTCTGGATTCTGTTGTGTGTTATGTTATGGCCAGGAGATTATACTAATCATGAACTGTCGTTACAATGAATGTGAAAGTGTAGAGTACATAATACAGGGAACATTACTATATATATACAATACCTAACCCTAAGTCTTGTGGGCCTAAAATCCACTGGATATATCTAATATTATATCCACACAATATAATAATATATTTACATATATTATAACAGAAAAATCTGATTTCTGGTTTAAAAAAAAATTGATTTTGAAAAATAGATTTCAGAAAAAAAAATTGATTTCGAAAAATTGGTCAGGTTTCGAAAACAAATTGAACAGATTTTAATTTCAGGGCAATATAAAAACTGGATTTTCGATAAAAAAAAAACTGAGTTTCTGGTTTTTTTGAATAAGAGACAGAGGGAATAAATTCGATCGAAGGCGATCGATTTTGGTTTCCAGGTTTTGTTATGCAAATCATATAATTACATAAACATAGCATATGAACGGGAAACATGAAAAACATATTTGACATGGATCAAATTTTTGCAAGGGACATATGTGTAAAGCAGAACATGTAAGCATATGAGGTCATGAAATTGCTGTATATACACATACGGATCACATAGGTCATGAAAAATCATGCAGAATCAATGGAATCATATAATCATACAATTTGCAGGATACTAGGCATGATATTAATTTCAGATTATAATAAATAGAAAAACTCACAGTAATTGCGAGAAGAAATAAAATTAATCCCTTGAACCGTTCCAAAATTTTATTCCGCTTGATTCGTTCCACAGATGGCTAGAACATTCGTGCTGATAACGTGTTGTGATTTGAGTAAAGTAAATAAAGCAATAAAGAACACAAGAGTTTGTTGACCCAGTTCGCCACAAGGACTACGTTTGGGGGCGACCAAGCCAATAAATTTCAATAATACTGAGATATAAGTTGTGTGTTGCAACGTTAAGAATACAAGAATATATAGTAAAGTATCCCTAACCCTAGAGTCCATAGGCCTAAAGCCCAATGGACCTAGATATATTATTATGTCCACTAATATATTATATATTTTATAATAGCGTAAAAGTATCTTCTCATGATATGTACTTATTATTACAATATTATTAATATAAAAAATAATAATATATTTTTTTTAAAAATAACTATTATTTTCTACTACCCCCGTCCCAACTCTTTCTTCACACATTTATTATATACTCCTCACAAAAAATAATAAGACTGGAAGAAAGAGTTGGGACAGAGTTAGTATTAAAATTATATTATTTTTAATTAAGACTTTATCATTTTTTATTAAAATTTTATCACATTTTTAAAAGTGATAACTTTTTATTAATATGTGATAAGTTTTATGTCATGAAACGGTCTCATATAATTTTTTTAATATATTTTTGTGAAGTTGTTTTTAGTGCACCCCATGCACTTGAAATTGAGAATCAATTTCAATTTAATTTTGAATTGAATCATTCGAATTACCACAGTTGTTCGCTGCCCCCATTCTACCACTCGCGCCCAACTTCGCCAGAAACAAGGATAAATTGAAGACCAAAACTGAAATCGTCATTGCCTAAAAAGAATTCACCCTTATATCTTGAACCCATCGAAGAAAACAGATGCATTCATCACCAGTCTTGAAGCCGCCATTCGAGGTTTCACAAGCTATGGCTAAGGATGTAAACGAACCGAGTCGAGCCGAGTGTTATCAAGCTCGAGCTCGACTCGTGTGTAAAATTTTAAGTTTCCGATTAGCTCGAGCTTGACTCGTGAAATATTCGTTTACTAAATAAATGAGTTTGGCTCGGGCTTAAAAAAAACTTCGTTTGCATAGTTCGAGCTCGGCTTAAAACTTTATTAAAAATACACAAAATAAATATATCATAAAAAATTCAACATCTAACTAAAAATAAAGCAGTTCACGATAATATAAATCATCCAAACAAAAGCGAACAAATAACTTAAAATCTTAATAAAGACAATAAATTGTTCAAAATAAATTTATCCACAGTAACACTAATATCATAATAGTAAAAAACTTGAGAATGACATAATCAACTTGAATCCCAAGTTCCCAGCTTCAAATGTATCCAAAATATTCAACGTCTTGTTCACGAAGAAATTAAAATATCAAGTCTAGCACTGACACCAATCACAAGTGAATACCATATACAACAAACTATAAACTTATATATGTCATTCTCTAAGCTCGTAAGTACTGATAATAAAATTGTTTAAAGTCGGTTGGAAGAACCAACCTTGTTTCACTTCTCGAAAAGTTGATAAAATCATTTAAGTCAGTTGAATCTCTTGAATCCCCGAACTTGCCTTTGACGAACTTATGAAACTAACCAAAATACTTTATTTCAAAATTTCTCTATTTTTATTAACTCTAATTTTTAAAATTAAACATCACAATATATTTTAAGCGTATTAATCTCATCCATTAATTTCATTCTATATCTTCTATAAATATGTAATCTCTATTTACTTTCGTTCATTCTACTCTATCATCTTCTCTAGCCTACAAATTATAATAATAATTATAAAAAAATTAATTTTGCTACCCAATTAAATAATGACACGTGTTTAAATTAAATAAATATCAACATATATTACTATTTTAAATTTGAGGATTACTACTACATTTTCTCTCATAATTAACAGATATTATCTGTTATCTATACAGTAAATGCTCCGTTATCTCACAAGGCATTATCTACGACTCACGCTCATAGATAACAGATATGAGCGCACTGAATAAATCTGTTATCAATCGATATGAATATCTGTTACCTATACACGTTTTACATAATTGAATAAATTTGTTATCTATTAATACAGATATTTGTTACCTATGTTCCATTTACATAACGTAATAAATCCGTTATCTATTAATATGTATATCTGGTACCTATAAGCGTTATACATAGCTTAATAAATTTGTTATCCATTAGTATATATATCCGTTGCCTATTTAAAAAAAAAACTGACAACATCTGTTATCTTTTACTAAAATCAGTTATCTTTTATTCAATAAATATATATTTTATGTTTTTAAATTTAATAAAATATAATTTATTCAATAAAAAGACATAAAAAATAAAACCATGATCAATTCAAGAGTCTCTAAATATAATATATCCATTAAATTATCAAACAGCCATAGTTCAATATATCGTAATCAAAATATTCATCTCACTTGAGTTCAAAAAATATTTAAACCAAACTACACATTAATATCCAACTACATAAGTTTGATTAACACGATCATCTTGAATGAGTTATGTGAATGTCATAACACTTTAAACCAATGAGCTAAATTGACATCTGAAAGTCAATTTTCTGCTACGTATAACATCTAACGAGTTGCAATCTGCCAAAAAATGCACATAAATAATCAATACATGTATTCCAAATAAATGAAATTAAGAACCAAAATTAACATAAGTATATAATCAATGTATTTTAAAAAAATTAAAAGCTAAACAATTTATAGCAATCTATCAAATAATAATCTTGAATAAATTCTTGTAATTAATTATGTACCTTTACAAAAAAATAAATTTTTTGAATGCATGAAGTCCATTCTGACCGCACTTCATCAATTTGGGTTGTAGTTTAACTTTTTCCCATTAACTACACATTAATAAATATTAATTAATACTAATAATACCACATGCACGTCAAAATTAAATGACTAAAGTATATTTTTTAAAAAATGAACACTAATATTACCAGAGATTATTGTAGTACATAATCATATCATTTGTACCTTGAGAATTTTCCCTATTGTTTTTTTTTTTGGCTTCGTTGTCTTCGTCTTCTTACAAAATATTTTCAATACCCTTCAAATATTTGAAAAGAGTTAGTAGATCTTATTCAATAAAATAAAAAAAATATAATAACAAACAAAAACATACATATGAACAACTGCCAGGATCAAGGAAATAAACTTCCTTTTTGTGCGAGACTACGAAAAAACTCATAATAATTAATGTATGCAATTAATAATATTACCACAAATTACACAATGTAAAAAAATATCATCAATTACATACTCTATATTGATGTACCAACAAGTCTTCTTGAGATCGAACTTGTACTCTGTTGTTGATGTGGTTAGCTTTTATGATCTTTCCATATTCACTATGTATATCCCCATATATATATTCTCAAATGATAGCTAGACTCACACTGCAAACTAGGCAATAAAAATAATAAATAATAAACAAATAATTCCAAAACAAGAAAGTAAAATAAGAAGAAAAACAAAGAATTCTAATTTCTCGAAAAAAAACCTTGATATCGATTGAATTTTCAAAACGCACATGTTGAGAAGCACATAGATAAGAGACAAGCACATATAAATCACTTACATGTTATGATATGAATAATGATCTTCGACCCTTCTTTCCTTGCGAGAGGAAGCACACCAGCAGCGTGCATTCTCAATATATATATATATATATATATATATATATATATATAAATAGAAGAAATGAATCTGCAAGATCAAGAAAGAAGGGATGAATGAGACTGGCTAAGACACACAATCGGTAAGTTTATCAATCAACAAAGACCAGTAATTGGAATCGATGGAGGAATGACCAGTTTTGTGTTCATATCGATGATGAATTGGTTTCTTTGGACCAGTGGTGTAATTAGACTAGGGTGGGAATTGGAATCGGTGCCGGAGTCAGAGGAGTGATAGATCCATTTTTTGTGATGGCAGTTCTGCGTTGAAAATAAATTGGAACTTGGTCGGTTGAATATTGCAGGTTTCTTGGACGTGAGTATTGGCCGGTTGAATATTGCAGTTCTTGGACGTAACTAAGTGTAGAATATTTAATAAGGTTACAAATTAATATATAATAATTAAATTATATAATATTTATATGAGATTGCAAATTTCTTGAATATAGATCGTTACGATTGTTTCTTCAATATAGAGATAATCACGACTCACGATTGTTTCTTGAATATATCTATGGTGTGAATTTTTTTTTTGACGGAAGGGTAGGAATTTGATTATATATATATGTATATTATAAATATTTATTATAATTTATGAATAACTTATTATATATTTGTTATAGATATTTAATATAGATATTATATCATAAATATAATATAGATATTATCATATGTATTTGGAAGACTAAGTCCCACTATAGTATATGGAAAATGTATGGGGCAAACACACAATGGTCACAAATAACATACTAAAGAAAAGGTAAGTGTTGGTCCCGAAACGAGTATAAATCAGTTTATGGGGGGGAATACACCGATGTCAGATTTTCCCGAAAGACTCAGGAAAATGCTCTTTCAAACCTAGTCAGGAAGATCCTGAAATGTTCTATAAACGTGATGGTCCTCAGGGGCAGCAGGGACGGATCAGGGAAGAACCAGAAAGGCTAGGTCAGAGTTGTGCTCTCAGAAGCTCAGTAGAGATAACAGTCCTACTGACCACTTTGAAGCTAGTCAGTTGGGCTACTATCTCAGTGAGCTCAGTTTAGTGCGGAATGTGAGCCCTTAAGTGTTTACTCGTTTTAGTTCTGAAAACTTATCAGTCTGCTTAGTGAAAACGTGGTTAAGGCTGGTGCACAGTTTACTGATCAGGATGACAAGTCAGTCCTGATGGTTTTTCAGAAACAATGCAAGTATGCTTCAGTTTAATATGAATGACAGTTTATGATCCTGAGCAGAATAGTAAATCAGCACACAAGGGTCTTTTTAACGTGGTTCGGAGATAATCAACTCCTACGTCCACGACCTGATTGAACAGGAAGCTATCCTCAAAACCCTGAGGATAGGTACTTGGGTTTTACGTGCCATGGGACACGAATAGCCAACTTCCTCTCTAAGGAACTGACCCCTGAGTGGTTTTACAAGTCCCAGTCCTTCCTACCAACCAACTCATAGCCTGAGGGGTTTGGTATTCACGTTTTCCAACTATTGTGTATTGATCCCTATAACAAATCAGTAAGGGTGGGATCAATACTCTAAGCAAAATACAGAATGAGATTCCTACTACAACACTAGGGAAACTTAAAGGTCAGAGTGTTGCTTCAAATTTGCTTTGAGTGCTTGGAATCTTGAGAATGCTTTCACTTGGAAATTTCTCGTAACCTTGAATGGGGGCAAGGTCTTCTGTATTTATAGGGAGGTTTGAAATAGATCCGTTGTAGGAGATCCGTTTCAAACCTTCCTATTTTAGGTAGATGCAGGTACTGGCTATCCTTGTCTGACATGGACCATACCTAGTATGGTAAAGTGTCTGATCCACCGCCTGCACCTCTGAGAAGCATTAAATGCGCTCAGTCTCCGTACATACGTGTCGCCTTCTTACTGGTCGTTGGTCCAACGGCTAGTTTGTCTGCATTGACTTTACTGATCCTCGTACATTTATAACTCTGAGTTTCTCGTTCTTAACTCAGGATAAATGTTTGTCTTATGTTGGAGACTCTGACATTTTTCTACTTCATCAGACTTTCATTCGCACGTGTAACCTTTGGGTCTCAGGACTTACAAGTATCAGGTTAACTGATACTAGGCCCAAGTCAGGACTTAAGAACATCAGAAGGTTATTCAGCCTGATCAAGGTTACACACTGCCTTCACTGATAGAGACTTCCCTGAGCATGCTTAGTCTACTCAGTTCTGTCAAGATCAGTGGTCTTCTTCAGGATGTCTTCTAGGCGTCTTCAGGAGTCTTTCTAGGTTTCTCAGGTTGCAGCTTCAGGACGATCAACACCTTCAGGGTGGGAACAGCTTCAGACTTCAGACTTCAGGGACGTCTCCATCAGTCTTCACTCCTCAGTACGTTCCCCTGAACTGAATACCTGTGAATAGAAAATCTATTCTAACCTATCTAATCCTGAGCCTATCATCCTGATGAACTATACTTAGGCAAATTCATCAAGGGGTTTTGGGATCTAATCAAAACACTTAAGATTGTCCCAACAATTTCCCCCTTTTTTATGATGCCAAAACCCTTAGAAAAATCCTACCATCTAATTAAAGTCAGTATTCAGTTCAGGAACCTATATCAGGTCCTTAGTTCTATAAGATGGAAACAGGAAAGGGTTAGTACAGTTCTTGATAAAGAGCAGAAAAATAAATCAGGAGTCAACGAGATGTTGTCTCAGGAATGTAAAAAGTTTCATTGATATGAAGGATAGGTACATGTTTTCCTGAAACTATTACATAAAGTCCTGAGACACTATTCCTGATCTATCCTCTTCAGTCTTCATCATCCCACCTGGCCAATGAGATCCCATACTTCTTCAGGACTCTCAGCTTGACTTCATGGAACATCTTCTGATCTCTGATTGCACCTGTTCTTGAAGCAATCATAGCTATCTCCTTTCTGATCAGTTTCGTGTTCAGGTGGTTATTGATGCCGAGGGTTAGAGGTGGATAAGTGATGTGCTCAGGTGCCCTGATCTGAACTCCTGCTCCATCAGCATGTCGGTCAATCTCAGCCCAGAGTTCAGTGTGATGCAGGGCCATCCACTCAGCAAAGATGGTGTCCTTGTTTTTGCCTTCGGATGTTCTGAGCCAGTTCCCGACAACATAGTACAAGTCCACGAACTCTTTCTTGATTGGAATCCAGGATTCGTTCAGTTCGGGAGGTACGAAGTTGTCAACGTATTCATATACGATGGGACTGGCATCCTGAGCTTCCACCACTTTCTTCTTGGACGCAGCAGCTTTCTTCTTCCCAGCTTCAGGGGCAGGCTTCTTCGGATCAGTCTTCTCCTTCAGCACAGCCATTTCACCCTTCAGCTTTTGGAGTTCAGTTGCCTGACTCCTGACCTGCATTGCAATCTCCAAGGTCAGCTGCTTCGTCTTCTTCCTTCCCTCGACAATGGGATCACCAGGGTATAATTGCTCTTTGCACTCCTCCATCAGCTCTCCCACGGAAACATTGGCTTTCCGCTTCAGAGCAGTAGACTTTGGATTTTTCAGAGCTTTCCCTTCCCCCTTGTTGGCAGCATCAAAGGGGCCTTCGTCCTTATCAACCTTTTTCTGAATGTCTCTGATCAGGATCCCCTGAGATGCCTGCTGATCGGTTACCACCTGAAAATCTTTCGCCAGCTTTTCATTAACCTCAGCTCTGAGCAGACTGTCAGATAAATGCTCATTGAATTCCCTCCGCATGGCAGCAATTTCCTCCTTCCTTGCTGTGCTTTCAGTTAACATTGCGTTCAGGGACTTGTGCCATGCTTCATCGGTAGACTTCTGGCTTTTACTCCACTTAGCCATAAGAGCAGTATCTCCATTGTCCGCTTCTTCCCGAGCCACTGTCCTGACCTGGGCTTCCTGCCCCTTCAGTGCCTCAGCAATCAGTGCCTTTATCCTGTCATCCAGGCCACTGAGTGATGAGTCTATCATGCTTTGAACGCGGTCAGTAGTGACTTCGGTGGGTCGTTGTTGTTCAAGACTCAGGAATCTATCAACTGATTCCTTCTTCGTCTTGCCCAACTCAGCAGTGAGTCTTTTGATCTTCTCATGCTGACGATCGAGCTTTCTCAGGATAGTCCGTCCCATCAGTGACACTCCCTCTGCGATGGTTCGGGTTCTCCTTTTCTTGGGCTTGGGCTTGGCGGCAACCTTCTTCGGGACCTCTCCTGAAGCCTCAGCAATCCCGGTCCCTGGGAGTGCGTTATCGGCCGGTGCACCTCCTCCCGAGGTCGCACCTTCCCCGACTACTGTTACAAGTGCCATAGAAGGGTTGGGCTGAGGATTTCAGGGATCATTTGCCCTGAGAACTCGGATGAAATCCTCCTTATTGACAACTTGGGTGTAAGTACGAAGCCCAAATTTGTCTAAGATTTTCTGTTCTTCATCCCTGAGAATATCTTCGCCGATGTCCCTGATCAGGGCAGCAACTTCAGTGATTGAGGCCTTCCTCATCATCACTAACACCCTGAGTCGGATCACCTCTTCCCCATAAGCCTCCTCCAAATCAGGAAAGTTCTGATTGACGAATCTGATGGCTTGACACCTGGTGTCCATCTCAAACAGAGTTAACTTAGGTGGGGTAGACTCTTCCTGAGTTTGTTCCTCAGCCTCCTCCGAATGATCAGAACCGGAATCAGCGTCATTGGAAACTGTCCACTTCCTTCCCCGATTATCCTCCAAATCCTCTTCGTGGAGCTCCTTCTGAGTCTCCATACCCACTTCCTTCTGATGCTCACCTTCACCGAAACCCGTGCATGACTTAAAGGGGTTTACACAAGAAACAACAGAGGTTAAACAACATTTTTCCACAAGTTGCCATCGGCGTAGGAGACGTTAGTTGAAGCGACATTGTCCGACGGTGAGAGAAACTATAGTAAATCGAGAGTATAATGCACTATAGTAAATCGATAGTATAATGCATTATAGTATAAACAATAATCAATAGTATAATGCACTATAGTAAATCGTAACACTATGGTATAATCGAATCAAATTATAGTATAACTGAACATAAAAGAGTGTTTACATACTACACCATTGGAACAACCTAAACATGTTATATCATCACATGGTATGATGAGTCGTATAAAAACCAACATATTTAGCAGGGGAAACACATCATATAATTCTCCTCCCAACCATAAGCATTTTAAATGGAACTTCTGAGAGTCCAAATTTACCTGAGGAGAAATCTGCAAATTATTCAATCTACAAAGATATCTCATTTGTGCCCTTTCACAATCATCATATAGTTATTGTACAAAATGATGCTTTGATTTTCTCTTTCCCAGAGTACATCACCGATTGTAGAAGAAATAATTTAATTAATCACAAATTTGAAATCCTTACGCCTAGCCTCTTATCATTTTCAATCCTAGCTCACAGAAATGAATTCTTACCAGGTACTCACCATAAAAATTTGAAAACCCCAAATCTGCCATTTATCACCAAAAATTGAAAACACCACACTATTTCACCATCCATGTTCCACCAAATCTACTATTCCTTGTCCCAGTTTAAATCTGCTATTAGTCGAAAATGGCTACTCCACACCCAAAGAAAGCCGAGGTTGCTCTACTCGTAGCCGGAGTTTAACATAAAAAAATAATACATTCTGCCAGCCAACACTATAAGCCAGAAATCTCTGCAACAACCTTCGCCGGCAAACACACCTCCATCCGCCGCCCCCATTAACTGCAAACTGCCAGATTTCCATTTCCGCCGCTTCGAAGAGGCATTCCCCTGTTCGTAACCTCGCGCAATCGCGACCTCTGTCCCGAAACTGCCAATCAAAACCTCCACCGTACAGACCGCCACAACTCGTAGTTGTTTACCGGAATTCTACATGCACGATGCCAGAAACCGACATCTTCGCCGAAACCGTGACTCAATCTGGACGGAAGAATCACTTGTCGTCGATGCTCCTCTCTCTTGATCTGGACAGAAAAAATTGCTCGACGTCGGTGCCCCTCTCTCTCCTCGATCTGGATTATCTGGCCTAGAAGAATTGTTGCTGATGGAAAAATTGGGTGTCACTGTTACCCATCCCTCTCCCCCTCCTCACGTTGTGTCTCTCTTTCCCCCTCTCTCATCTGGCTCTCTCTAAAGATGTGTGTGTATATATGAATTATATACATATGTGTATTATATATATATAAAGGTTTCAATTAACAGATTCTATTACCTATGCATAATAGGTTTTTTATTGTATCGAGGCTACTATGTTAACACATAATTAATTGCATTTAAGTATTTTAATTATCTTAAAATTAGAGCTGAATGAAAATTGCTTTTTTTAGTAGGATTAGAATGCAGTTTTGGTGATAAATATAGACTACACTGTGTTTTTCCCAAAATGTATTACATAATTTTGTTTCTCGTAGATTATTAATAATAATTAATTAATATTGATTTTTTGAAATAGTAGTATTAATCTTACGAGAAATTTTAATATATATATATGTTGCTTGTGTTAATTAGGCTAGAGCTTAATTAATTAATTAAAAAAAATTTGACTCAAAGTGTAGAATATATATATGTGATATAAAAATTAATTATTAATTTATAGATTAGATAACAAATATATAGATAACATATATATAATTAGTTATTTAAAATATATATTATGGTATCAAAATTAAATATTCATAGATTAGTATATAGATAACATACATATATTCAGTTATTTAAAATAGGGGGAATCACAAATAAGACCAGTTTTACGGCCCAAATTAAAGATAGGCCCAAATGACTTTATGATTTACAGAGAGGAACGGATTAGTAAAAATATTAACAGTAGGAAATTAAAGGTGACATAGGTACGTATGTAGCTAAGCTACGAGAGGTCTATGCATGCCCTAGCTTCTGAAATTATCAAAAGGTGGTATAGGGTACTTGTCAATGTCAAACTCCACCGCCCTAATCTATTATATATGTTTCCCAGAATTTGAATCGTCATTGCAAATCCTTCCTGAAAAACACCAAAACTCACCCAACCTCTCCGATCAAGCAATCGCTGCTATGGGTTTGTAGCTGGAAATTGGGATTTCTTCAAGTTAATCAGAGGCACGAAAAGAAGGTATGTGTGGTATGATCTTTAGTGGGAAATCTCGTATTTATAATCGTTTGCGTTATTAGCCCTAGATGATTCAAAACTGTACATAAAGGGGGTGTGCACTCGCTTTTTTGTTGAGTACATCGACCTATATGCTCATTCCGGTGACGGAATTGATTTTTGGATCAACCTTGTAATTAGGGCTTTTGTTCATAATAGATATGGGAAAGGGAAGAAGGCATGCGCTGGAAATGGAAGACTCGTACAGTGATGATCAACCATTACTGGGTCCTACAGGTAGCAGAAAGACACGGGCACCCGGAAAGAACAATGGTAAGAATAAATTTGGTATTTCCTGATATAATCTGTTTTAATATAATGTGGAAATCTTCCTGTGAATTAGTGATTGTACAGATAGAGATCTTAAACAAATTTAAAGATTTATTGACTTGGATTTGATTGGCGTGCTTTTGGTCTCTTCTGATGAGTCTTTAGTTTCTTTGGGTGAACATTACTAGTAACAGAGAGCCTCAAGTAAATTATTTTCTATATTGCAACTTCTTTGTTTGAGATTAAAACAGTCTCATTTTATGTTTGAACTTTTTGGATACATTACTTTCTGTCTTAAAAAATAGTTATTTCTAAAACCCGGTGCCTATTTCATAATGAAATCATGCTGTGTAAGTAGCAAAGATATGGAATCTTTTTGCACGTTGCAATTTGGCAGTATTTTAGAGAGCTAATCTGAGCTCATCTTTACCACATTGAATTTCTTTACTTTTTTATTATCCTAAATGATATTTCATGGTTATATTTTGTTTGTTGCTGTATGTTCAGATGGATTTGATAAAGATATTTAATAAAAATGCCTGGACTTTGCATTTGATAGGTAGCAAAACTACAGGACGACAACAGAGCACTTGATCGACTTACTAAATCTAAAGAGGCTGCTCTGTTTGAAGCAGAACGTACTGTTCAAATGGCTCTGGCAAAAGCAACCCTGGTTGATGATTTGCTGAACAAAAACCAAGAGCTGGGTAAACAGATTGAGATATGCCAGGTTTGGCTACTTACAGAATTTGGTTTAATAAAAAGATAGTAAATTTTTTATTGGTTTCTGATGTAGATTTCTGATAAATATGCTAATCTATTAGGAAGAGAACAAAATATTGGACAAAATGCATAGACAAAAGGTTTCTGAGGTTTCATGAACATTGTAGAACTAGAAGTAAAATTTGAAATGTTGAGCATGACAATGTGTTGGATTTCGCATAGTTTAGTGGATATAATTAAAATCTGGACTCTTTTAGCAGTGAGATTCAATTTGGAATGATAAGGGGCTTTGATCTCGATAACCAATGTGTTATTTGGAGTTTGGTGATGTTGTTGGCAAATTTGTTCTTTTAATTTCTCTAGGAACAAGAATATATTGTGAAAATGTGTATGGCGGATTTCAGTACCATATTTCTATGCAATAAACATCACCACCAGCTGTGTCTAATTGCTTGTATATGTCTTGTGTTCATAGGAAGAGAAATCAGCCAGCTAAGGAGTATGTCATCAGAAGAAAGTAGGTAGATTGTACCCAATTTTTATTTTGTTATTTAATATGACTACAACATACGGTTGTTGGTGACGGCGATTAGGGTTTGTTTGGAGATTTGAAGATTTGAAGGTGTTCTTGATAAAACTCAAGAACACTTGAAGATACACATACATATTCATTTCTTTGGATGAAAAACCCAGATTTTCGGACGAAAACCCGAATTCTCAAATTCACAAATTCTGCCCGAAAAAAGTTTTCAAACTCGTGCGTGTACACGAATAAACCGAATTTCGGATAATTCGTCACACGCGAGGCTAGACGAAAATTTGCACAGCTCCACCCAAGCTGGATGACCACCAACCCGGCGACCTCCCTCCACCTCGGTGACCTGCAGCAAGTTACCCCTCCGAAATCCAAAAATGGCTAACACTCGAGCCGCCAAAGGACAGACCTCCGCAGCTGCCGGAAGGTCCAAAGGAGGTGACTAAAACCAGGCCGAGGCGGAGACCTCACGCCAGGTGGTGGAGACCTCGCAACCACCTCCCCAGAAGAGCACCGCAGCTCCGCGACCTCCGCGAGTTGTGGTGACCCAAGAAGACTTGGCCCCTGCCCTGAGGGAGCTGGCCAACAACCCCGATGAGCTCCAGCGCACCATCGCAACCTTGCAAAGGTTGCAGCAGAGGCAGCAGGACGAGCTCGCCCTAGTGCCCAGGCGAGCTCCAGCTGCCGATGCCCGGGAGCAAACCAGGCCCACTCAAGGCACCCAAACTCGGGGGAGTACTACACTCTCCCCACTGAGCAAGAGGCGAGCCCGACACAAGCTCGCCAACATAGGGAAAGGGCTGGCAAAGCCAAGATGGTGGAGGAGGATCCCGTACCTTACACCGGGAGAGATTCGGCCTACACCGGGGCATTTGGTACCCACCAATCACAAAGGAGGGAAGTCCTCCAAGGCAGACTGGGACCCAGGTACGGGGAGAATGAACGAACAGCCGCCCCGGTCACGTCCCACGGGGGGGACTCAGACATACAGCCGCGCAGGTTCGCTCATGAACGATTGAGAAGGCCCGCCACTGACAGGTTGGGCCCCCACGGCGGATGCCAATTCCAGCCCGTCACTGAGAGGTCACCCTAGAGTGAGGCACCTCAGGGATGTGCGTCCGCGAGATGCACGACCTTTGAGCAGCCTCCGCCGGAGGTGACCCGTGATGACAAGCTGGCCTCACTGAAAAAGGCCGTCGAAATGCTACAAGCACAAGTAGCAGCCAAGTCTGGCGGACCTGACGCCACGACTCTCCTCGCGTCTCCCTTGGCACCTGCTATCCTCCGCGCACCGGTCCAGAAGAAAATCCAGTTCCAGGTGATGTCCGTGTACGAGGGCGAATCTGACCCGAAAGTTCACCTGGCCAAGTACGCGGACTTCATGATTTCGGTTGGCGCCACCGACTCCACCCAGTGCCGGAACTTCCCGCTGACCCTAGGGGACCGAGCTCACCGCTGGTTCCCTTCACTCACCCCGGGGTCAATCTGCTCATTTGGCCAACTCTTACGGGAGTTCTTGGCCCACTTCTCTGGGTTCGGATCCTACCTTACCCAGAAGCACCGACTCGCCAACATCCACCAAGGCGAAAGCGAGACCGACCAGCAGTACCTGGAGAGGTTAAACAAAATCCTGCTGGAAGGCGAGCCGGTGAGCTAGGAAACCAAGGTCGTCGCGGCGATGGCTGGGCTCAGGAAGGGCACTGACCTCTGGAAGGAGATGCACCTCGCATGTCCCAATACTTACACTGAATTCCGCCATAAGGCGGGGGTGTTCGTGGCTATGCAGGAGGCACTACTGAAAGAAGTTGGTGGCCACGAAGAGAAAAAACCCTACGGGAAGAAGTCCGGGGGCACCTACAAAGCTCCCCGGAACTTAAAGGCCTTTGGCGAGGGAGACGAGCTCAAAGAAAAGCTCAACCAGGTCCTCACAGTCTCCGTTGACCACGTCTTCACTGCCGTCAAAGGCAAGGCCATGCTGGAGTAGCCGAGGCGGATCCACCAGGACCGCACGAAGCTCAACCCTAATAAATTCTGTGCCTACCACCAAGCCATCGGCCACTTCACCAGCGAGTGCCGAGACCTCCTCAAACAGCTCTGGAAATTCTACGAGGACGGTAAGCTGGCGGAGTTCGTGAAGAAAGCCCCAGCTAAGAGGCCAAGGTTCAAGAGGAGGGCTACCTCCGATGATGAGGATGAGGAAGCAGACCAACCTGGTCCCCAGAACAGGCGGAGGGCACCCCCCAACCTCAGTAAAACATGGAGCCCACCCGGGAACTCTTAGTTCTCGAGGAGGAGATCGGAGCTATCGGAGGTCTCCAGGACGGGGGATCCTCCATATCCAAGAGGAAAAGGAAGGCTGAAATCCGGGCCATAAACCAAGTCCAGGAAGGCAGCTCCGGCCCCAGGTCCGTCTTACCGCTTACTGATGAGCTGACATTTTCCTCGGCGGACCTGGAGGGGGTACTGATACCCCACAACGACTCGTTGGTGATAACCGCCAACATCATGAACGTCCGAGTTCACAGGCTACTTGTGGACACCGGCACATTCACCAACATTCTCTTCAAATCCACCTTAGATGCCTTAGGTGATTTTGAGTCGTATCTGGAACCTAGCAACGCTAGGATAGCGGGGTTCGGAGAAGCTGTAACCGTCCCCCTAGGTAGTGTTAGGCTGAGCGTCCAACTTGTATCAGCTGAGGACCCCGAAAAGAGACTGACTAGGCTCATAGATTTCCTAGTTGTCAACCAGCAGTCCTCCTACAACGGGTTCCTTGGCCGCCCGTTTATTAATGAATTCAAACTGGCGTGTTCGACCTACTACTACTGTTTGAAATTCCCAACTCCAAAAGGTTCCGGAACTATAAAAGGTGACCAGAAAAAGGCCCGAGAGTGTTTACTCCAAATGAAAGATGGCCAGGTCAAAAAAGAGGTGACACGGGTCCAAGTCCTTGAAGAGGACATGCAGATTCCAGCAGACGAGCCAAACATCCTAGAAGTCATCTCGGTCGAAACTGAGATGATGGAGGTAGGCGATCTGTCGGAGATAGACCAAGGCACAGGACCTGCGCAAGATGCACAACCAGCACCAATGGAGGGATTGGAAGAAACCCAAGTGTTGGGACCTGCGCAAGGGTCGGGACCTGTGCAAGAACAGCAACCTACTCCCATGGAGGTGGTTGGCGAAAGCCAAGATGAGGGACCTGCGGGAGGTCAAGAACCAACGCCTATGGATGTTGATCCAACTCCCCAGGTCACCAAACCATCCCGAGTTGACAAACCACCGGAGGTACTAACAGTTGATGGACCCGCCCGAGCTGAAAGCCAACCCGATGACCTCGAACCACGCATAGGTCATGAACCTGCGCAGATGTCACAAGAGGAGTGGGATGAGTTCATCAGTGACCCTAGGTGGAAAAGTCAAAAGAGAAAAGCCACCCCCATGGAGGAATTGACGGCACTCCCGGTGGACCCGGAAAGGGACTTAGAACTTTTCATCGGTTCTGAGTTACCTGAACCGTACCGGTCGAGGATAGAACTATTCCTGATGACCAATCTGGACGTGTTTGCCTGGTCCCATGAAGACATGACAGGGATCCCGTTGGAACATGCTTGCCACAGACTCAACATAGATCCGACGAGGAGACCCGTACGTCAAAAACGGAGAAAGTATGGACCAGACAAGTACGCAGCTCTAACTGTTGAGGTGGAGAAGTTGTTAGACAACAAGCTCATCAAGGAAGCATTGTGTCCGCAGTGGGTCGCGAACCCCGTCCTGGTGAAGAAACACAATGGGACGTGGAGACTCTGCATTGACTTCACGGACCTGAACAAAGCATGCCCGAAAGATAACTTCCCACTACCTCACATCGATCAGCTGGTAGATAGCACCGCTGGCCATGAAATGATGACATTCATGGACGCTTTTGTGGGCTATCACCAGATAGCTTTGCACCAGGATGACCAGGAGCATACGGCGTTCTACACCAACAAGAACATGTATTGCTGGGAAAGGATGCCGTTCGGACTTATCAACGCCGGAGCCACCTACCAAAGGCTGGTGAATAAAATATTTGACCAACACATTGGCGAATCCATGGAGGTGTACGTAGATGACATAGTTGTCAAGAGTCTGAGAAAGGAGGACCACCTGGACCACCTAAAACAGACCTTCGACATACTGCGTCACTACAACATGAAGTTAAACCCCAAAAAGACCAGCTTCGGCGTGCACTCTGGAAAGTTCCTGGGGCACCTAGTTAGCCAACGAGGAATCGAGGTCAACCCGACGTAGGTCCAATGCATAATCGAGATGGGTATACCTGATTTCGTCCAGAAAATTCAAAGACTGACTGGGTGTATGGCCGCCCTGAACAGATTCATCTCCAGGTCCGGTGACCGAAATCGCCCGTTCTTTGAGGCGATTAAGGCAAACACACGGAGGTACAAAGTGGCGGCCAAATCCAACAAGCTCCACCTCAAAAACCACTTCGTCTGGACAAGTGAATGCCAACGAGCCTTCGAAGACATCAAAACATACCTGGCAGATACATAGGTCCTGTCAAAGCCGATACCTGGAGAGAAGCTATACCTCTACCTGGCTGCGTCGGAGGTGGCCATTAGCTCCGTCCTGGTCCGAGAAGAGGCGAAAACATACCTACCAGTGTACTACGTAAGCCAAGTCCTACACGAAGCTGAGTTGCGGTACACCCAAACAGAGAAGCTGGCTTATGCACTGGTGATGAGTGTTAGAAAATTGAGGCCTTACTTCTTTGACCACCCGGTAGAGGTGCTGACAACGTTCCCACTGCGTCAAATACTACAACGCCCAGACACCGCCGGACGCCTGCTGAAATGTTCACTAGAGATCAGCCAATACGGTATAACTTACGCACCCCGAACAGCGATCAAGGGACAAGCACTTGCCGACTTCATTGTCGAGCTAACTTTCCCACAAGATCCGACGAGGGGGCGTGTAGCTCCGTGGCATCTCTACGTTGACGGATCATCAACCAGCATAGCAGCAGGCGCTGGCGTGGTCCTGATCAGTCCGGACAGACAAGTCTTCACCTCCGTAATCCGGTTCCACTTTCGAGCAACCAACAACGAGGCGGAGTATGAAGCATTGTTAGCAGGACTTAGGCTATCATTAGCTGTGGGGGCAACCAATCCTCAAGTTTTCAGAGATTCCCATCTAATAATATCCCAAGTCCCGGGGGGAGTATGAAGCAAAAGACCAGCAGATGATGACCTACCAAAAGATAGCCGCGCATCTGATCGCGATGTTTACATCAATCAAATACCGAGGCTAGAAAACACACAAGCAGATGCTCTTGCCCGACTAGCTACTAGCAACGGCGAAGTCGAATTCACGGAGGTTGTAATCACCACACTAAAAAACCCCTTGACGTCCGATTACAAGATAAATCAAACCTCGAGCGGGGGGCAGGGGACAGTGAAGATGGTAAAGATTGGTGCACTCCAATCCAAAAATATTTAACAGACGGAACAACCCCCGTGGACATAAGGGAAGCTAGCCGGTTAGTAAAGCAAGCTGCCAGATATACGCTGCTGGACAGCCATCTCTACAAACGTGGATTCTCTCTACCCCTGCTCAAGTGCCTAACTAAGAAGCAGGGGTCCAAAGTGTTAGAATAAATCCACGAAGGAATTTGTGGGAGTCATGCTGGGGGGCAAGCATTGGCATATAAGACGATCAGGAAGGGCTACTACTGGCCCACTCTTCGCAAAGATGCCATCAGCTTCGCTCGAAGGTGCCGAAAGTGCCAACTTTTCATACCTAACATCCACTCCCCAGCCAACCAGCTGAAGTCGGTTTTCAGCCCATGGCCTTTCGCGAAATGGGGAATCGACTTGATCGGCCCATTTCCACCTGGTAGAGGCGGTGTAAAGTTTGCTGTCGTAGCAGTAGACTACTACACTAAGTGGGCTGAGGCCGAAGCTCTCACAACTATAACCCAAGAAAGGATGATCGACTTCATATGGAAAAACCTGATCTGTAGATTCAGACTTCCGCAGTCGGTCATCACAGACAATGGAAGGCAATTCGACGGTCAGAAGCAGAGAGACTTCTGTAGTTCATGGAACATCAAGAAGCACTCCTCAACTCCATACCATCCACAGTCGAACGGCCAGGTCGAGGTGGTGAACAAAATCCTGAAACACATATTAAAGCTCCGCCTCGAAGAGAAGAAAGGGAGCTGGGCAGACGAACTCCTGGAGGTCTTATGGTCTTATAGAACTTCCTATAGGGACAGCACCGGAGAGACCCCATTTGCTCTAGCCTTCGGGACTGAGGCAGTGGTGCCCGTCGAAGTCCAAAACAAGACTTGGAAGGTGGTAGGATATGATGAAGAAAAGAATGATGAAGGATCTGATTGAAGAGACCAGAGCTTCGTCAGAAATGAAGAACGCCACCTACAAGCGCAGAGCAGAGAAATATTACAACTCCCAGGTCCGAGACCGAAAATTCAAGGTCGGAGACCTGGTATTGAAAAAAGAAGTTGATGGCCCTACCAGGTGTATTCGGTTCAAACTGGGAAGGACCGTTCCAGGTCACCGCAGCTTGGCCGAACGGCACTTATGACCTTAAAGACGCAGAAGGAAAAGCCTCGTCATACACCTGGAGTGCGGCGCATCTAAAAAAGTTCTACCAATAGACTAGAATCCTTTAATAGACTAGTCGAAGGTTTACATTAGAAATGTCGAGGACAACCGATGTAAATTACGTTGCTATAAAAAGTCAAAAAATTTGTAAAGTCAGAGAAATTCAGAAAAATTCCCAAGTATTTGGACCTGTGCAACTCTCCAACCAGGCGAGCTGCATCAGGTCGCCCACTACTCAAGAGAGCTCGCCAAGTCCAGCTCGCCCAAGTATTCAAAAACCCATAGTGCGCAAGGACCAAGGTCCCAAGCGTTGTAATTAAATAGCTCGAAGGCAAAGGCCAAAGTGCCCAAGGTCGCGAAGGTACCCTTCTTAAAGGGTTGCTAAGCACCTACTGCCATAAGTTAGAAAAATTCGCGAAAAAGACGAAAAACGTCTAAGGCAAGGTTCATGAAACCCAATGGCCTAACGTGAATCAATCGAAGTGCAGTTCGCTGCCCTAAGTGGTCTAAGACGAGCAATTCGCGGCCCTAAGTGGCTTAAGATGAAGAATATGCACTCTCAAAACAGAGGTACAATTCGTAGTCGTAGGTGACGTAAAATGAACGATTCTCTTCTCAAAGTAGAATAAGACGAACAGTTATGTACCAGAAAAATAAATAAAAACGAGCTATTTTTGAAAACTATATCGTAGAAGCACAAAAACGAAGTGCGAAGAGTTGGCCAAAAAATGCTCAGTTTCTTTTCAAAAGACACTTAGGAAATTTTCAAGGCAAAAATACTTGAAAATTCCTAAGTGTTCGAAGTATTGCTAGCAACAAAGGCTGACTAGCTAGCCATCTTTGAACTACAAAAAGCTCCTTCTGGGCGAGCTACACGTGCCCGACGAGCTGCATCTACTTGAACAAAAACAAAAGATTACAAAAAGAGCTCCTTCTAGGCGAGCTATAGAGCCTAGCGACCTACTGCGAGTTGAGAAATAAAAAGCTATTCTAGAAAGCAAGAGAAAAATCCTAAGTCTCCGGAGCAGCGGGGGCATCTGAAGGCACCTCGGTGGAGTCGTGGGCGACCTGGCGGACTGGGAAGGCTAGCTCGGCCTCAGGAATGATGTTTCCAGTCAACCCACAGACGTCGAGCTCGCCAATGTTCAACACTGCATCCCAGCAAGCTTCTTGGAGCTGCGCGACAGTGAGGGGGACCCGCTCCTCCTCGCCAGCGACCTCCTCCTCGCCAATGTTCATCTCCGGCACCTCAACTGTCTTGATAACTTGGAAGCGGGCTGGCACGAAGTCGAGGGGGATTCCGAGCTCTGGGAGGTCGCCAATGTCCAGCTCGGCACCATCCGGGATGGGGACTCGATCCAGGCAGGCCTTGAAGTCACCCACAATTGCCTCGACCTCGTCGTCCTTGTGAGCCCGAGCCCACCAAAGAGTTCGCAGAACCTCGGCATAACATTGGACGCATCCTTTGTCAGAGGCCTCGGCCTTCACGGCCGCCAGATTCGGTGAGGAGGAAGTGGCATTTCGCAGCTCGGCAACTTCGTTAGCCTTCGCCTCCAGCCCGCCCCTTAGCCTCTCACATTCGGCGTTGGAGCTCTTCACCAGGCCCCGCTGCAGTGCGAGGTCCTTTTTTGTAATCCCATGATTGCCGACCTCCTGGGCGAGCTGGGCGGCAACCTAATCTTCCTTGGCCTTTATCCTCGCCTCCGTCTCCTGCTCGAGCCTGGCGAGCCGGGGTTGAACATTCTCGAGCTGCTGAAGGGCATTTTCCTCGGCGGCCAATGAGGCCTCGGTCCTTTCCTCGGCGATCTGCGCCTGCCTTTTCACCTTGTCAGCAGTGTCCGCCAACGCCATCATCCTTTTATTCCTGTCGGAGTGACCTGCCTCCAACTCGGCGACCTGCTCGAGAGCCTTCTGGTTGGCGAGCATCAATCTACTCGCATGATGAGCCGAGAGGAGGAGGTTCTCCTTCAGGTCCTGGCTATTGATGTTCGCCACCAATGGGGTCGTCCAATGCCTTGGCATCTCGCTTATAGTATTCCGGACTACGCCCGGAGGGAGGCTCCACATCGACGTGAGGGAGCGAGATCGCTCGAAGGCGTGCAGGGCCTCGTGACGATTCGGGAAGGCGATTGGGGCATAACTGCGAGATCAAAACAAATAGAAAATGTTACAAAAATAAGAGATAATAGGCGATGAAGGTCAACTAGGCGAGCTACTTACTGAGCTCGGTCGGGGTCCCAACCCAGGAGCGTGTCATCGTTAGTTTGCACCCCAAATGGAGATGGTGAGGGGGGCAAGCTCCGGATGGGCATAGCCGCCAGCGGGGCAGTGGATTGAGCGGAGCCCCCCTGCCCGGACCTCGCCGAAGCCCTCTCAACCCGGTCAGAGTCCTCATCAACCAGGCCAGTGTACCTGGTCCTCTTGCGAGCCGGGGGATCCTCCTCGCCAGCTCGGGACCCTTCGCCTCTTTGGGCCCCCTTTTTCCCCCGACCTCGCTCGGAGGAGGCAGCAGCTCGCCCCCCACCTCGGCCGGTCCGAGCGACCTCCGCAGCCTTGGGCTTCTCAGGAGCCTTGGCCTTTTCCCTCTAGGTCCCCGACCCCCTACCTCGCCCTTCTTGGAGGCGAGCTCGGCCTCCTTGCTCTCCTCCAACGCGAGCACGGACAGCGGGGCGAGTCTGTTAGGGTGAGGTGGGCCCATTTCAAAGCGCTCTTTGATAAGCTGGTAGGCCTCGGGGACCTTAACGATTGGGATTGCGACGAAGCTACTACCTGCACAAAAATTGAAAATGTCAGCATGATGGGGAAACTACACCCCCCATAGGCGAGCTCCAAAGAGTTGAACTTGGGAGCTCGGGACCTTGGATATCGAGGTGGTGCGGCAGTGTGAGGAGTCCGGTGAGCCGCAAGCAATGGTGCGCGCACAGGTGGGCGACCTTCCTATCCTTCTCACTTCTCAAACAGCAGATGGCGCGCACCACGTCAAACTGGTCCGACACCTTAGGCCTACCCCTGCTGGATTTGTGGCGCTTCGGAACTGCAAGAAGAAATAAAATTAGAATTAGTATATCTAATTCAACCCACACACACCGAAATAGGTGACCTACTGCTGGCTTCCCCGTATCCCTCCGGAGTGGGAATACAGTCACCTCGCCCGTGATACGTGCTGGAGGCCCGCCAGTCCCCGCCTTTGAAGAAAAATTACTTCTTCCAATCACGGACTTTATTGGGCAAGTCCCCTAGAAATTTTTCCCCTGGGCGAGCTTTCAGATAATAGTATCCTGCGCCGTCCTGCGCTCGCTTGGTCACGGTGAAGAGCTCGCCCAGGTCCGCCGAGGTTGTCGCGTTCTCATAGGCCTCCAATCCAAAGACGAACAGGGAGGCGAGAAGGTTGCTCCATGCATTCGGGGTGAGCTGAGTGATGGCCAAATTATTATCGGCAAGGTATTGGCCGATGATCGGGTGCAATGGCAATGTAAGCCCGGCCCTTAGAACATCGACGTTCAAAGCAGTCATCCCCTCAGGAGGTGCGTTGGCCCGCTCATTCTTCATTGGAGCATACATGAAGATGTCGAGCGGGATGCGATACTCCTTCGTATGATGGGCAGGTCGCATTCATCAATAAGGCTCGCCAGCCTTGTATTCGGACGGGGCAACTTTCTCTAGGTCGGAGGGGTCGGCGGGGAGTACCCGGTCCGGGCGGGGGAAGCTCGCCGCATACTCGGCGATATACTCGCCCCAGTCGAATGGATGGACGACCTGAGTAGGGACCTCGTGTTCGACCAGCTGGGGTTCTGGAAAACCAATGCGACGGAACCACTCGAGCGTAACTTCCTCTAGGTCGCCACCCACCTCGCCGACCTCAGCAATGCCCTCATCAACCTTCTCGGGCCCTTCGTTGCCACTGGAAACTCTTTCCTCTTGGGCGACCTCGCCGCTTTCCTCCCATACCTCGTGGTATACGGCGCTGGAGGCTCCTTTTTCCGAATCGGGACACAACTTGCCAGGCAGCTCGCCAGAGACTCGGCGAGCTGCCGAGGTCGCCTCGGAGCTGGAACCGATCTCCACATACGAACCCGAGGAGGCTCATCCTCGATTATTGGTCATTTCTCAGGGTTCTGGTCCGAGAAGGTCCTACTCGAGGAGTGTGTCGACATTGTCTCAAAGGAGTCCAAAGGGTCCCCGGCACAGTCCGGTAATCCAAAGTCAAGGTACGGTGTCGTTTAGGGAGCCCGAAGAAACGAAAGAAAAATCAAGTAAAAGGCAGAAGAAAAGGGGAGAAAGATCGAATCATACCTTGAAGAGCCTTCGAAAATCCATCGAACGCAAGAAAAACCGGTCGCCGGGAAAGCTCTGAGAATTCAAAAATACAGAAAGTGAGAAAATGGATCCACTTCCCCCTATTTATAGACGTCGGGGCGAGGTGCGATATCAAGGAAGTGTAGGGACCTATTTGTAAAAGATTTGAAAGTTGACATGATTGTGGGCGGGAACCGAGGCCTCAAAAGGAGTGCATGACTCCTGGATTCCCGCACCACATCGGCCAGAAACAACCGCCTTGGCCTAGCTCGCCTGCTAGCTCGGCAATCACCCAAAAGTAGTTCGCCGAGTTTCAAGTTCTCCAGCTCGCCTGCACATTTGATGAGGTCATGGTGCATGTGAGCTGGGGGGCAAATGTTGGCATGGCGAACTAACACAATTAGCATGTGGATAATCACCAAGGTTTGGCACGTCGCCAGGGCTCACCCAGATCCGTGGAAGTGTGGAGCTCGCCCAATTTGGGGCAACTCACCTGCGCAGCTCGCCTAAAGGAGCTCGCCCCTATCCCCACAAGGACCTCGCCGAGGTCCATCATCGCACGACACTCGTAAGCCGCTCAAGGCACTGGAGCTCGCCCATCAGCTCGCTTGGACCACTGGGGCTCGCCTCCGAGCCCGCCCAGGAGCTCGCCCACCAGCTCGCCTGGACCACTGGAGCTCGCCTGTTAGTCGATAGGACCCCGATGGTGCACTCTTTTTCCCTCCGTCCGGTTTATCCACAAGGGTGGTTTACGGCGAGATTTTTAATGAGGCCCATCTAGTCTAAGGCATAGTAGTAGGACGAGGCACGACATAGGAAGCAGTGTGAGAGACCAAGACGAGGGTAGGGAACCCTCATCAACACCGGAAGCCATATAGGCTCGTAAGGTGTCATCTCACACTCGCACACCTATAAATAAGATCTCTCTTGTACTATTCACACAATTAATACATTCCTCACACTCTACTCTCTCTCTCTACATTATCTCTCCAAGAATATGAGATCATAAGATTATTGTTTGGTAGAATTAACCCGTTATAAAGCCACATAAACAAACACGATTAAGAAATTCTATCAACACCCGAATTTATATTTAAACGCTGTAGAATGGTATAAAGAAACATACAATAGTATAATCGAAGGCACTATAGAATAATTGAAAATAATATAGTATTATCGAGAACACTATAGTATAATTGACCATCTCATTGACTATAGTATAATCAAAAAAATATTATAGTATAAATGACCATCTCAAATACATCAATAGTATAATACACTAATCTATATAAAAAAAAGATACACCAATAGTATAATACACTAATATATAAAAAAAAAGAGATATAATACACTAATCTATAAAAAAAATAACTCAATGAAATGATCGCCATCACATCCCATAACAATAATATAATATCTAACAATTATTCATAACAATAACATAATATCTAATAATCAAATAAAAAGAAAAGAAAACCATCTAAAAAAATTGTTGGCAGCCATCTAAAAAAGCACAACTTCTCGATAGTAATTGTTGTTCCACAACATGCCTTTCATTGCTTAAATTAGTCAAGGCAATATTATAATGAATCAATAGAAGGATCTTCCAGCAAGTTGAGTGAAAAGGGAAAGGTATCCCATACCACTACACAGCTATCCTCTGAAGAGGCAAGTCTTTCCGTATCTTCAACACGATTTAGAGCTCTATATTGGTACATTAGAAGGGTGTCAACTCCCCCTCTCACTGAAACATCTAGATCTCTTTCACGACATACTTGCAAATATCTGTAGAAACTAGTAACATTTGGACAAGGAAATTTAGTCAAAATTAGAACCAACTTTCACTACCACTGCACAGCCTAAAGAGAACCACAACCAACTTTGCCATTTAGAACAAAAATTTATGAGAATGAATATCAAATACAAGCCATCGAAAATTGGATGGACCTTATCATGTTTTCTACGGAAACTTCTAATAATTCAGCTCTTTTCGGTGGATTTAGAATAAACACATAATCAACAGCAGACTCCACACCTGCCTTCTTATAAAAATCAGCTTTTTGAATAGCTGTCAATCCATCATCTATTACATTTCAAGAGACATTGGATGAGGATCCAAACCCCAATAGCGGTTTTTCGGAACATGGAAAAAAGTTTCAAATAATTTATTACGCATTTGTTATCATGTTTCTATTCAAATGTGTCAAGTACAATGAAAAACACATATTTACATATACCAGAAGAATCCATCGGAAGACTACCCGAAATCAGTTTTCTAACAGGATAAAGATCATTCTAATAAATTAGACAAGTAATTATTTGAGTAAAAGAAGCCTCACATTATTTGCAACTTGCACCTTCAGAACAAGGATCCTCGTCTCAGTAGTTAATTTTGGCTCCACAGAAACCAGAGTTGTACACGCACTTAAAGCAAGGCACTGCATAGAAATATTCAAATTCAAGGGAACAAAATTAAAAATATTTGGCAAACAAATTATAAATAAAATGTAAACATAGCCTGAAGATTATCATCTATGTTATTGGGGAACAATGCAGAGACCATCACAAAATGTATTACAACTCCAAATACAAGGAATAACATAAATATTGTTCACTGCTTATGCACAAAATTACTAACTTCAACATTAAAAATCACACAAAGTTACTAACCCAAACCAATTTGACCTCCGATGATCAAGTCCTCTCACAAAATTTCATCAACATCTTTATCTACTTTATTAATTACACTACTATTACTATAGCTATTAGCGCTGCTAGAACTGTTGACGTTGACCTAAGAGCACGAAGACAGCGATTAAAAAAACAATACGAGGAGGAGAATGATAAATGTAAAAAGAATCTTACCTCCCCGCCGGAAAAGCTAAAGACGCTTGACTTCTCTTTGCCAGTCATAGAACATTAAATTTAGCCGGAGAATAAAGAGGGTTTTTTTTTAAATCGAACAAAACATCAAATTAATTTCCAATAACAAAATGGCGGTTCCAAATCAAGTAATACAAATCTTGAAACCCAAAATTCCTTAAAGAGAGGGAAGCATAAGAATCAAACCAAAATCGAAAAACCAAAATCAAACCAGAACAAAAAATCGAAAAACTAGAATCATGTTCTTATTCGTTTTATAAAAAACCCCCATTTTCAAAACCCATTTAATTAAAACCTGGTTTTCAAAGCAAGACTTTTACCGGAAATCGCTCGAGATCCGCCGCCATGCACTAGAATCGAAGACGAACGAGCAACAGAAATCCTCTCGACAAGCAAAACTGCAAGATCCATTGATCCAGCTCTTCGAAGATTGAAGTGTTCGTCACCAAATCTGAAGAAGTTCTTCGAATATTCAACTGTTCTTCATCAAAATCCTCCAGAAACACTGTTTGATCCAAGACAAGAGGCCAAATCCCTCTGATCAGACGTTTTTCTTGAAGAACTCTTTGAAGATCATCAAGCGTTCTTCGCCATCTTCAACTGTTCCTCGCCAAATCCAGTCAGAAACATCATTCAATCAGAAACAAGGAGTTCAATCCCTCTGTTCAGACATTTCCAGTCGAAGAACACCTCGAAGACTTCAAGCGTTCATCGCCGTCTACAAGCGTTCTTCACTAAGTTCATCCAGAAACACGCTCTGATCAAAGATCAAGGTCCAAGATCCCTCTGATCAAGTGTTTCCAGCTCAAATCCAGCATGAAGATTTGAAGATCGTTCTTCATCATATTCAAGACGTTCTTCACCAAAATCTTCCAAAGACCTCGTTCGATCCAAAACAAGACAAATTGTCTTTGGATCAAGCGTTCAAATCAAAGTCAAACCCCCAGTCAAGTCAAGATCAAAGCCGAGTTAAAAGTTGAAGGAGAATCAGAGGAACATAGCTAGAGAGAAGAACCCGAAATTCAAGAAATTCAATTGTATATCATATCAAGTGTTAATAATATTTTTATTACACAAGAATTGTTATCACAATAATTATAATAAAATATAATGATAGAATAATGGTTCCTATTTTTTAAGGTATTGCATCAGTTTTTTTCCCTTCTATTCTTCTCAATTTCTTCCGGACTGTCTACTTTGTGTGACTTTATCTCAATATAATCACTTTTTCATCTACCTATAATTATTTATATTTTATTTTAGAGAAAATTATAAAATGATTAACAAAATTGACACTAATTTCAAATTGATTATGTGCAGAAAAGAATATGCTTTTGTGCAGAAAAATAATATACTTCTGTGCAAATATTGTTAACCAATTTGTAAATATAGTCATTTTTTTGAACCAATATGTAAATTCCCCTTTATTTTATTGGTATAAATAAATTATACTAACACATTATTGTTGTTTTTCATAAATTATTTGCATAATATTTTTTTCTTTTATAAATTAATCCTAACAAAATAAATCTCATGGAATATTATGTCTTAACTTTGTTTATCTAATCCTCTTATTATCATTCAAAGAATGGTTGAATCTTATGATATCATTTTTTTTATTTTCTTTAATCGTTACAAAATAAATATTATAAAATATTATATTTTTAATTTTCTTTTAACATACTTATATAATACTAAAACTTTTTAATTCAAATCTTTCTTGCTTATGCACAAAGAAAAGAAACCAAGTCTTATATATTTCTTAATTTTCTTCAAATATGACAAATTAAAATTTTATAAATTTTTTATAATTTTAATCGTAATTTAAATTCTATAGACAAGATAACTTAGAAGTTTTTTGTTATAGAATATATTTTATTATTTATTTAGTTTGTAGGAGATACATTATTTTTATTTGACTTATTTGATTAACTTGAAATTTGATTTGTATAATATTTAATCAAATCAATATATAATGTTAAATAAACCAAATAAAAATTGATTATCTTATAATTGAGTATTACCTTTATAAAAATAATTTGCATTTAAATATTAAAAATATATAATTTTTTATTATATATACAATTTTTAATTATTACCTCCAAATTAATTTGTGGGTTTACATACTAATATATATTTTTTATTTTATTTAATATAACAAAAAAAGTAATTAATCGAACCTGTTCGCTAGCTTATTAATGAGTCTATTCGTGAGCTCATTAAGAAGTATATTCGTGAGTTTGTTCACGAGCTTATTAACGAGCTTGTTCGCGAGCTTATTAATGAGCATGCTCGTGAGCATATTCGCGAAATTTATAGTCAAGCCTATTCGTGAGCTTTCGAGCCGAATACCATCAAGCTCGAGCTCGGCTTGTGAAATTTAATAAATAAACTTGAACGAATATTTTTTGAGTTGAGATCTAAATAGTTCGCGAACGGCTTGACTCATTTACATCTATAGCCATAGCTGCGGGGGATAAAGTTGTGGCCCTGCTTACTGTTGCCTAAAACTGCCGTCCACAACCATTTTCAACCATTACCTTCGAAGCCAACAAGTGGCTGCCTCCCAAATCATCAATTACCAGTGAATCCGTCACTGAAGAGGATATTGATTGAAGCCTTGATCACATGTGTTTGCTTTGAGTAGGAAGAAGAAGAAGAGGGCGATTAATTCAATATCAAGCTCGATGTCTTCATGGTTGCCATTTAAAGTCTTCTTCGTTGCTGCTCCAGACTTTTTCTGGTATAATATATTTTTAAAAAATATTTTCTTCTGCTATAATATTAGTTTTAGTAATTTAGGATATTAAATATCCGAAGAATAATTTATTAATACCCAAAAAATAAATCAGTAATACCCGAAAAATAATTAAATAATACCTCAAACTTTATTCAATAATACTCTAAGCATTCATAAGTTATACTGCAAAAATAACTTAATAATACCTGAAGAGCAATTTACTAATACCTGAATAACAATTTAGCAATACCCGAAGAATAATTGAGTAATACCATATACTATATTCAACAATCTTTTAAATATTAATAAGGTATATGACAAGAATAACTTAGCAATATCTAAAGGATAATTTACTAATACCTGAAAAATAATTTAATAATACCCAAATAACAATTTAGTAATATCCAAAAAAATAAGTCACAATTACCCCAAGAACAAGTCGATTTATATAAAATAAACTAAATGATATATCTTGATTATAAGCTTCAATCGAATTTATAGTGCTTTATAATAATTATTCAAGATGGAACATAAAAAGACTATAAATTAACTCAAAAAATAATATTCTTTATAAGTTTTTATAAAAATAAATACACTACTCACTTTATTTTAATTCATATGCTTACTTTTAACCTTTAAAACAGACAAATATTTATTTGATGTGGAAATATTGAAAATAACAAAAATGTTTAAAATAAATAATCAAGCATGAAACCTTCTCAAATCTAAGTAATAGATGAAGAATAATTTATTAATGCTTGAAGAACAATTAACAATACCTAACGAACAATTTAGTAATACCCAAAGAACAAATCACTAATACCCCAATTGTCAAAAAATACATAATGCAGTATATAACGATGTGTTTTCAAAAAATCAAAACAAAAGTCAAAATTAAACTAAAATCCATGTGCATGATATGCATCAAAATACACACAAGTTTTTATCATATTTTTTATATTTAAATTTCAATTTTTGAAATGCTATGCAAAAATATTATATATCATATATGGTAGTCTCATATTAAAAAGAAAAACCCCTTGCAGAAGAAGTAATTCAACTCCACCTTATAACTCTTTACTGTATACTATGTACATGTATTATATGCATATAATTTTTTAGATTTATTACAATTAGAGACATAATAGATATCCATTGTTAATCCTATAATAATTTATGGAATATTGTTGAATAGGTAACAAAGATCAAGCAAAGTAAATACTAAAAACAATAAGAACACCAAGGATTGTCAAACCTTGTATTGCAAGGCCTAGGACTTAAGTAATTTCTGTATATTGAAGCTAAGAAAAACTGTTACAAATTAAAATTGAAGAATAAGTGCGAAAACGTAATATTTCTCATAGCTCTTGGAAGGTTGCATTTATAGGTTGAGGATGCTGACTTGGCGAGCATTTTCTACATGGCGGTGGTCCCAAGGATCCCATAGCCTTGGATCGCGACTTGAATATTGGAGGTTGAACAGAGCCGTTATTCCTTGTACTTAGCCAATAATTGAATACTAGGTAGGAAGATCCTCTTAACCGAATCATGCTATTGTCAGAACTATGAAGTACGCCTAACAGATTTGATTCCTTCTCAAGATCTTCATTAGTGCTCATTGGTTGGATGCTCGATTACTCGAAGTTATACTGGCCATGCTCGGAGGGTAAGTTGCTTGGACACATGTGCTCGTTCCTCGGAGGGTGCACTCAGGTAGTTTGAGCACCCTCAGAGCTTGATTGGGCATAAGTTGTTCCCAACGTATTTTATGATGCTCGGCGAGCCTTGTGGCCAAAAAATGCTCTGGTCGTAGTGTGGACTAGTGCTGAACCATACATGTTTCTCCTTGAACGTCAATGATGCTCGGAGAGATAGTGGTTGGGCACCTGAGCATGGAGATGTTCGGGCAACCACTGGGCTTGGGCCTAGCATAAAGGCAGTCGACATGCGCCTTGGACGATCAAAATCATGCCACAACATCCATAACTCAAGTACATGCGTAGAAAAAGAGTAGTTTCAGTGAGGAACGAATCAATATAAATAGGTACAAAAAGTACATCTATATCTACACTCCACTTTAATTTGAATATAACACACTCTCTTTTTTCTCTGAAAATTTCTCAAATGCATCTCTTTCTAAAAATGAACGCCGATAGTGAACAATTTTTGGCTTTTGATTTGGATGGTGAAATGGGGCGAAATAGAAGCCGTGCTTTCTTCTCTCTCTGGAAGTGGGCATCGATAGTGGGTGACTTGGGCAGCAGAATGGGGGCTGAGGGACGAGACAACTCTCCACCATTGCCACATTACCTGGAATAATAAAAACCATAGCACAGGGTGACAACGAGTGAGGTTTTCCAATTTGGGCGGCGTTGGTAACCTCTCTATCTCTGTTTAGACTTTTCATTTTTGGCGGCAGATTAGGGTCGTTTTTCTATCTCTTTTTATTTGAGCGGAGCGGGATGGAGGAATCAACCTATTTAGGTGTTGTCTATATCTCTATTTAGGTTTTTTTACTTGGACTCTCTTTATTTTTTCGATTCGGCCTCTCTCTTGTGTTTGTTCAAATGTTGGGGAATATGTATTTTGGTCTCTCTGTGTTTTTTTATTTTATTTTGGCCTTTCAGTTATATATTGTTTGTTTGTTTGTTTGTTGTGCTTGTACAAATTTTTTGGGGAAACATATGTTCTTGGATTGGATACATGATTTTTGTTGTGATTATAGCACTCTTTGATCCAAGATATGAGATAGGAAAAAAGACCAAGATATCCCAGGAAAACCATTTCATGGTTTCGTCCAGAAAACAAATGTTTCTGATGTTTGGTAGGTCTAATAGTAAAATATTTATGATGTTTGGTAGGTCTGATAGTCACACAATATTTCTTTCATGTTGTTTGGTAGATCTAACTAAAACAAATACAATATTAATAGAAAGATTCTACTACAATTACCAACAATCAGGCTAACCATAAGCTAAATTTGAAAAATACAGCAACTCAACTCTGATCAATACCAGAAATTGTGAAAAATATAGCAACTCAAATCTGATCAAAACAACTCAATTGAAATTTGCAAAATTGATGAATCAAATGCAAATTACAAAATAAACGAATCAAACTGAAATTACTACTGAAAATTTCAAAATTGACAAGCCCTTATCATGTAATCGATCGTCTCATCTCTCCTCTCTCTGTGTCAATTTCGCTCTGCTAGGCGTAACTGACTTTTGGGCACAATCTTGCCAGATCTGTCTTGCTGCTGCAATCCTTCTCTCTGCTCCGGTTGCAGAACGTCTATCTCTTATGTTCGTTGTCGAAACCGCCACACAAATTGCCAATTTCACCGGCAACAACCAACCACCTCTGCACCACTGCTCAAAATTATGCAACGATTGAAATTCGACGGGAAGCGCAGGCTTTGGGTAGAGCAGTGGCGATTCCATGGCTTCCTGCAGCGGTCGAATTTCATGGCTTCCGGCAGTACTGGTGCGACAGTTGACTTCAAAATGGGCCCTTACGAAAATATGGTGGAATCATGAAAATGTATCGTGGGGGGGGGAAGGTCTAGTTTATTTTCCGAGATTGATGAACAAACTGGACGAAATTGTAGGAAAGAGGGTGTGACCGCGAAAAGGTTTAGGCAGGCCAGAAACCATTTTAGGCATTTGGTAGGCCAGAACCATTTTTTTCATGGGATTTTCATGCCTACCAAACTTGACCTTACTGGATAACAGTGCAATCGCAGTATTACAATAGGTGTAGTATAATAAAAAAAATTCACTATAGTACAATTACAATCGGTGTAGTATAATAAATTTTTCAATAGTGTAGATGCATTAGGAATTGAAAATATATCCGCTAAAATATAAGCCGACCGAAACATATAGTGCAATCACACCGGAAACATATAGTACAATAAAAATTCAATGGTACAGATGCATCTCACCGGAAAATATGCCTACCGAAAAGTTCTGGTTAAAGCTGTAAAGATGGTCAAAATCAGTAATAATAGCAATAATAGTGAAAATAAAAAAAGGTGAACAGTAACAAATTTTATTTTGAAATTAAATTTTATTCCCTTATTTGAAAACTAAGAAAGATCCCTATCCTAATTTGTGTTTTGGCCTTGAAAATTGTCAATGTTTGTAATAGACCTATATTTTTTTTTGGAATATGTGTTCTGAATCTAAATAATAAAAAATAAGTTGAATAAAATGATGCATTTGTGATATGTATAATACCGTTATTTAGTACACAATTTTTATTAAAAAAATTAATTTTACGAAAGCATATTTCATACTATACTAACTCATTTTATAATTATTTATATGCTTACTCAATCTATTGAAATTAATTATAGGGGCAATCACAACTAGGACCACTTTTTATTCCAAAATTAAAGGTAGAATCAAAAAACTTTTTCAATAAAAAATAGGACCAAATTACTTTTTCCTAATCCTTAATTACTTTTTCCTAATTATGCTGATATTTTTAGTGGCCTAGACTGCTGCTACAGTAGCCCTACTCTGACATGCTACAGTAGTCGAATTCAAATTTAAAATGCTACAGTATGGTATAAACGAGTAAATTATAGTATAATCGAGAACACAATAGTATAAACGAGTAAATTATAGTATAACGAAGAACATTATAGTATAATCAACTATCTCAAATTCATGCAATAGTATAACATACTAATCCTTTTATTTTCAACAATCACCATCATAATGAACTAAAATTCACATTCATATTTTTCAACTCTACAAACTCCATAAAATCATCATTACATTTCATAACAAATAACATAAACATCCAACAATTTAAAAAACTGAAAGTTTCCAGTTGAGTATGTGAAGATATCACAACTACTTTTTTCGGCAAAGTTTCCAGCTTAATTTTGAAATCTGCATAGGCCTCCAGATTTTCAACAATTGATTTCTCAACGTCTTTCATGAACACAATTAACGGACTACTTTGACTTTCCGTTGAAGCAACCTACAAAATTATCGCATTTATAAATTTTTTTTACAAGCAAATGTATTATGACACAAGAGAAAGCCTACAACTTTGTTTTGGAAAATGAGTACAATGCCTAAGGAGGCGAGAGAGGTTGAGATGGTTGGGCAACTTCTGAAGGAGGTTGATGATAAGTTGCCCAAGGAGGCGAGAGAGGTTGAGCAAAGAAATAGTGAGATGAGGTCGACGCATCACGAGAGGAGGAGAGACGCCTTGCATTTTTGGAAGCTGATGAGGCTGAGATGCCTATGCCTACTGGAAGGATTTGGTAGGCACCATCTCTAGGCCCACAAGGAGGTTTGACTACAATAAGTACGTGGTAAAGCACCCCTACATTCATAGAGAGGGATCTTAGGTTGTTTCCCATACTTTATCACAGTTTTTTTTTAGAAGGGTACGGAGCAAGCTGACCCAAGAAAAAACCGACAGAATGAGAGCAAGATTTGAGAACCCCTTGGATCCACTTGTACGTGCCACTGAAGGAGAATCAAGCTGACAAACCCTTTAAGGCCTTCGTGCAGAAACAGAGAAGATAATGGAGGCCGAGCTTCACTTACTGCTCCATCATGTGATTATCCACCTTTTGAACTACTAGGGAATTGCCGCAACTCAATTATCTTCTATTTATTGGACCTAAATAACATGCTTGATGGTGAAACTCGACCTTTATCACCACTATCCAATGTTCTAAAAGTCACTAATCGCTAGTCAATCGGGCCACTAGGGTCTAGCGACTAGTTAGAGACTAGTCGGGGATTAGTCAGAAGCACCTAAATGATAAATATAATTGATTATTCAATAAATTAGTAATACATAATATATAAAGTAATAAAAAAATTAACATCAACATCTTTCAGTATTAAAATTTTAAGTGATAACAATCATGAAACTCAAAATTCAATAAAGTTGTAATTTAAAAATAAAAAAATTACTCATATTTGTTCAAATTTCAAACTTTTAGGTTCTACATATTAAAAATGACAACATAATAATTAAAGAAGTTCTTAAAAATGATAACACAATATTTAAGTTTTTTTTAAAGTTAGAATTTCCTAGTCGGCTCTTAGACAGCCTAGTCGGCCTGAAAAAAATGAGCCTAATTGGAAATGGTCTAGTCCGCGCGGTCTAATCGCTGATTAGTTGGCTTTAGGCACCGTCTAGTTAGCTCTAGGCGTCGACTACTAGTTGGACGACTTTTAGAACACTGCCATTATTGCATGTCAAGCTCGGTCGTGCTATTCTTCCTATTCTTCTTAGGCTTAGAGTTGTGCTGCTTTAGCAATATCCACATCAAACTGAGGGTATTCTACCTTGTGACCGAGAGTCCAAGTAAGAGCCATTACTCGAGAGATGGTTTTAGGTTGCATGTGATTGGAAATCGACCTCCTTCATGGAGATGAATAAAATGACCATCTAGATGGATCTTCGCATCAAACAGCAAAGTAAGTTGCTGGAAATTTAAATTAAGCACCTTGTACTAATCTAATTCCTTATATGTTTGTGCAAGTTTCAAATATCCCCGAGGCCGAGCAGCTCCTCTTTGAGTTCAGGGTATCATATCAACCTCGAATGTGATACTGAATATAAGTATTTGAAGGGGAAAAATAACATGTAGAAGTACCGACTATTCTTCTTCCTGCACCACCTTAATGCAGATCCAAAAAAAAATTTCCTTGATGATTTTTTGTTAAGTATGTGATGTGCTAACTATCATGGAATTTTCTAGGTCAATACCCCGTTGCTCCACTTGCCCAAGAGAAATCATGGATAAGATTCTGAAGGCATGTGCGAGGATTGGCTTCGCCCACCCACCAAGGAAAATTATGAGGATAAAGAAAAGGGGAAGACCAAAGGGCATGCCTCCAAGGTCACCCCAGAGAAGAAGAAGAGCACCCCAATCTCTATATTGGAAATTACTATCGCCAGCACCCCAGCTCCAGTTGGAGAGAGGGTTCCTACTGTGCTAGCCTTGGAGGTGGCTATATATTGAGGCATCATCTGTCCAATAGGTCCGAAACTGAGCCCCCAACCTAAAGCTTGGGGAAAGAGGATTCTGATTGAGGTCGATGGGAAGGACGAGACTCCTCTAAAGAAGTCGGGGGCAACCACAGCTCAATTGCCCGAGTTTCATCGGGACTTGAGAAGTAAGTATCTATTAGCTTCTGCTATTTCATTCAACATGCAAATTTTCTGACGCTTTTGTTTGTAGGTTTTTGAAGGAGATTCCCGCTATGTAGGGCTTTAATGTACCAGAGGCCAAAGATCCATTCACTTGCGGCTCTACTATAGAACTTCAGATGACCATTTGACTGTTAGGGGCTCGATTAGCTAGAGAGGTGAATTCTCAGAGGTTAAGAGCTTTTTCACTTATTTGGAGAGAGTACAAGGCAACGAGGTAGAGAGCTCGAGATGTTGAGGCCAAGATAGCCGAGGAGCTGGACCTTTAGAGGAGGTGGTCACAGAAGTATAGAAGAAAGTCAAGAAAAGGGACAAACATATCGCCAAATTTCAACCGAATGAGATCAAAGATCTCAAAGCCCATGTCCGATCTGAGGTGGATAAGAGATTGAGGCGTTGGAGTAGCAAAGAAAGAAATGGAGCAGTTATCATCTGAGCTAGTTGAGGCGGACTCCAAGTTGAGAGATCATCATGCCGAGGTGACTTCCACCATTGGTGACCATACGATCCCGGAGAACTTAGCGGAGTGTACCTATATGTCGCCTTCGCCAATACTACCAAAGTGGTCAAGTGGAAGAAAATTGACTCATGCCCATCAAGATATTTCTATGCTATTACCTCGAGCAGAACCTGATCTTTCGAGATTTCTATTTGAAGATTAAGGACCTTTCGCCGGTCTATGATGTGGATCACTGCTTCTACCCTCTGAACTGTTCTCTTTTGAAAAAGTTTCAGTCTTTGAGGAAGAAGAAGAAGAAGAAGAAGAAGAAGAAGAAGAAGGTGAGGTTGTTGAGGAGGACAGTCCTTTGGCCCTGGTTGATGGTGACTCTGATATCCCGATGGATGGTGCCCTTACCTCAGACCAAGCTTAGGTTCAGGGTAGCTTCCTTTCTTTCATGTTTGCCACAGAGGCTTTTGAAAATCTGCCTTTATGCTACATCTGATTTATTTCTACCTTCAGACCTTATGTAAAGATATTTTACAATTTAAGTTTTCAACTTTCTTACTTGCTTATTATCTCATTTTTTTTGTTTCTTGTAAACTTGAACCCTTCGCTTTGGATTCAGTCCACACAGTCTGGGCCTCTAAGACTCTTAACTTTGGAACATAAAAATATGACTAAGTGTCAAGAAATTTTAAGTCTTATAATGAACATATTTTCATGTTTGAATTAACTGTGTGTCAAAATAGGATTGACTTAATTGTCAAAAGATAACCATTTTGTATTTTAGGGAGCTCAGTTAACACTTTGTCCTTAAAACTTTGTATCTTAATCACTTAACTCCTAAACTTTACTCTTTCCAAGATAATTAGCTCAACGAGTGACTTCATTCGGGAGATAGTGATTGGTTCCTTGACCTGAAGTCGGTCAGGTATGGTACCTTGAGCCACAAACTTAAGCCTCATATGGCCTCGTGCCTCGAGTAATTTGTGCCTCGTCGGCTGCTATGCCTTGTCGCTTTAGAATTTCAGACCTCCCGGGCGAATAAGGGAAGCCTATGTCCTACGGGCTTCAGAACAAATATATGATGATGAAGAGCTTACAAAATTTATATTCAGAAATAAATCATAGGGCCTCGTGCCTTGGGCAATTTTGTGCCTCGTTGCTTTAGAACCTGGGACCTCGGTGGCCGAAAAAGGGAAACCTATGTTCTAGGGGCTTCTTGACAAATATATGCTCATGAAGAGCTTACAAATTTGTTCAGTTTTTTTCAAACTTAAAAATTTACACTCATGTACAGCTTACAAGTTCGACGTACTCTACTACAAGTACTTCTTGAGATGACAAACATTCCATAGGTATTGGTCCGGAGTGTTGTCTAGATGTTCGAGCTCGTGCACTTTGTTGAATAAAAACTTTGCTACACGAAATGGACCCTCCCAGTTCGGATCAATATGCCTTTGTCTACATTATCCATCTTTTTTAGTAAGAGGTCATCAAGTTTGAAATTTCTGAGCTTTACTTTTGAGTTTATATTTCTCCCATTGCTGCTTGTAGATGGTGTTCTTGTGGTCCAAGATCAATCTTTATTCTTCAATTATATCGAGATCGATCTGTCTCGCCATTATTATCACTAGTGATCAACTACGAATTACGATGGCTTAGCATTGGCACCTCGGATGGGATTACCACTTTGCTTCCAAAGGTGAACGTGAAGGGGGTCTCGCTGGTTAAATTTCTTGTGGTAGTTCTGTAGGCCTATAAGATATCCGGGAGTTCACTAGCCCATTTTTCTTTTCTTTTCTCAAGCTTCGTTTTAGCGTGTGTTTCAAAAAAAATTTACCATCTCGACTTGGCCGTTGATCTAGGAGTGGTATGGAGTTAAGAAAAACTTTCTGATTTTCTATTTTTCACAGAAATCAACCATGTCGAGGACATTGAATTATTTTCCATTATCATAAATGGTAGCTTGCAGGAGTCTGAAGTAAAAAATCAATCATTTCCATATGAACTTTAACACGGTTGACTCTTATCAATCTTGTTCAACGCTCTACCTTTACCCACTTGATGAAATAATGGATGACACTACGAACTTGTGTCCATCCTAGGCTATTTTCAAAGAACCAATTAGATTGATCACCTATTATACGAACGACCAAGGGTTGTACATGGAAGTGAGTTTATCTGGTGATTGCTTTATATTTTGGCCCATAATTAGGCATCGGTGACAAGACTTGGCGTAGGAGATGACATCCTTCCAAAGTTGGATCCAGAAATACCCATATCTCATTGTTTTGTAAATAAGCGTGCACCTTCCAGCGTGATTTACATAGACTCCAACGTAGTTTTCAACTAGAACCTTCATGCCTTGCTTTAGGTTGAAGCACTTCAGTAGGGACAAATAAAAACTTTACATATAAGGGTAATCCTAAATAAGTGTGTACTTCGATGCTCGTAACTGGAGTTGTTGGGCTTGGGTCTTATCTTCAGTTTTTAGGTAGAAAATGATTTGAGTTATCCAGTTGATCTCATGCTTCACAACCGAAACAACTAATTTTTCCTTAATGATCGGGGTCGTGAGCCTCATCAACTAATTTAAAGAGCACATCTGCCTAGGACTTATGCTCATGAGGGATTATTCAATTAGGACTTCCTCGAATTTTTCACACATGGAAATAACAAGCTCCTGGTACTTGATCATCTGCTCACCTCACGTCTCGTATTCTCCCTTTATTTGACTCACCATGAATAACAAGTCCATAAAAATGTAGAGATATCTGACCCCGACTGCAGAAACTAGTTAAGCCGCCTACCAGAGTCTCGTACCCTATCTCGTTATTGGTAGCCAAGAAATTGAATCGGATAGTATTGGTGAAGTATTGTTCGTCTGGTCTGATAAGAACTGTCCAACACTCGTATTTTTGGATGAGCCATTTACAAATATCTTTCAAGAAGAATGGTTGATCTTTATTAGGTTTGTTGGGAAGGTAAGTTCCACCACAAAATCAGCCGGTAAGGTGATGAGGACTTCGACCTGGTCATCAAAAAAATATATCCTCAGCTTCCTTACACTCATCACCAAAACATAGGCAAGCTTCTCTAGTAGGGCGTATCATAGCTCCCCATTTTGTAAGGCCTAGCTTACTAGATGGGGAGATACTGATGTCCCTCGGTTTGCACTAGAACGATACTCAGTGCGAAGTCTGAGTCAGCAAGGTATAGTTTCACTTTTAGGACTGGCTTAGAGAGAATTTGAGATTTAGATAGGTATTCCTTCAGCTTTTCGAAGGCCAGCCTGTTCTCTTTATTCCAAGAGAACTTGTTCTTTTTTATGGTGGCGAAGAAAGACTTTCTTTTGTCTCCCAACCTTGATATGAATCGGTTGAAGTGGCAAGACACCCCGTCAGACATTGTACTTGCATGATGTTAGAGGGCTCCTTCATGTCCAATATTGTTCTTATCTTTTTTGGGTTGGCTTTGATGTCCTGTTGGCTGACGATGTGTCCCAAGAATTTTGCAGATTTGACTTTGAAGTTGCATTTCTTGGGATTCAGTTTCATATTGTAGTGTCTGAGGATGGCGTATGTCTCGGTGAGATCGTGTAGATAGTCCTTCTTCAGACTTTTTACAATTATATCATCAAAAAACACTTAAGACAATCAATTTAATTGACATCAGGTCAACCAGCGGTTGTGCCTAGGCAATCACTTATCCTAATTTTTGCATACACGATGGGTACAAATATTTACTAAATGGTAAAAATCCTAAATTATAATAAATAATACTCTCCCATCTCCCATTAATTTTCAAGTTTTTAATGACATGCATTTGATAAAATCTATTTTATTGATTTTTTAGATCAATTAATGAAGAAAATTTTGAAATAGTATTGTATGGGTGCTTTATTTATTTTTATTTTTTGACAAAAGTTATCGTGGGATGTTATTATAAAAATAAGTGTAAGAATTAAAAGTAGGTCTATTGTGCAATATTGCACCATGCAATATTGATTTAAAAAGGAAAAATCTAAAAATTCGTGGGTCAAAAGGGTCAAAATAAAAAAATTTGTGGATCTTGATCAGGTCGGATCGGATCTGGGCAATTTTCAAATTCCAGGATTCTCGCTCCCAGTTGGTGTTACTATATGAACAAATATATGTTACTATAAGACCAAATGTGGACTACTGTAAGAAAATGTTGTTCTTTTTTACATATATTTATTTGTTTTTGTAGAAACAAACTTTTTTAATATAATGTTAGAGCAATATGTGTGTTACTATAAGAAAAAATATTAATTTTTCATTAATATTTATTGATCTTTATAGAAATTATTATTTTTTAAGATGTAGTAAAACACATATGTTCATGTAGTATACATTTTGGGACTGCCGAGATATAATAACACATGTAAGATATTATTACATTAACATATTATCAACATAACAATCATTAAAAAATAAAAATATATTAAAAAACACATATTTGTTCTTGTAAAAATACATATTATCCTTATATTTACTTTAAAAGTACAAAAAATAAATTTTTTAAGATGTAGTAACACACATCTTGTCTTAGAGTAAACATATTTGCTCATGTAGTATATATACTGGGACTGCGGAGATAGTAACTCATGTAAGGTATTATTACATTAACAACATATTGTCAACATAAAATTAATAATAAAATAAAAATAAATTAAGAAACAAATATTTGTTCTTGTAAAAATATATATTATCCTTATAGTTAATTTAAAAGTATAAAAAATTAATTTTTTAAGCTATAGCAACACATATTTTGTCTTACAGTAACGCACATATGTTCATGTAGTATACAATCTGGGAATGCCGAGATATAGTAACACATGTAAGATATTATTACATTAACAACATATTATCAACATAAAATCAATAAAAAAAGAAAAATAAATAAAGAAATACATATTTGTTCTTGTAAAAATACATATTATTCTTATAGTTACTTTAAAAGTACAAAAACTAATTTTTTTATGATGTAATAGGACACATTTTGCCTTACAATATCATACATATGTTCATGTAGTATATATTCTGGGACTGTCGAGAATTTTTCATTAAAATTTTATTAGACCCGGTTTGACCCGCTAAGGATCCGCGAATTTTTATTTGATTATTTTGCACGGGTCGAGTACGGCACAATATTATATATTAGAATTTGTGAAGAATTAATAGGTGACGATAGAATGTAATAAATAGTTTCTTAGTTATATCGTCACCTATAATTGAAACTCAAATAAATACCTAATTAATGTTCCAAAATTTTTGTTTTTGCGCGGCATGCGTGCCTAAATCCGAATCATGAACATTTGCAAGTTAAGTACGGTGAAGATTATCATCCAGATTCTGGACAAACAGAATCTGGGATAATTAAGCGGTTACTTTCCCCCCTTAATGATAATTAGGCTGTAATTTTCCCTCCCTTAATGATAATTAGGCGGTAAATTTCCCTCCATTAGTGCTAATGGCGCCAGTTTCTCTCCCCATTCCCCCACATCTCTCCTTTAATGCTTGACACTTCTTCCAAAATATTACGCTAATTACACAATATTAATTATCATTCATCTTGCAAATTAATTAATTGTTTAATATGATTTAAATTTTAAACCATAGAAATATAACACTCAAAATATTTTTTTGCAAGTTAAACCACCGAAATATTTTTACCGTTATACAATTTTTTTTTTGCAAGTTAAACTAATTGATATTATCATGTCAATATTTTCTTGCATAAGAGAGATATTCGGAGAATATGAAGATGAATATTCGTATGGAGATTCGTATGACATGCAGCTCTCTAATCAGGAGAATACAAATGAAGATATTTCCATACATGACGAAGCTCCTCTCTCTAATGGTTCTACGGACAGCAATGTTCCAGTGGGAAATATAGAGGAAAATGAAATAATCATTGTTTAACCTGGCAAGTGTTAATAGTATTGATAGGTTTGTAGCTTATCAAGAGCATGCACGACGTGAGGGTTTTAGTATTGTCAAAAGAACTGAAAATGATAGATATGCTCGTATGATATGTGATAGGAGTGGAACCTCAAGGGCACAAAAGTGTTCGAAAAAGGTAGATTGTAAAGCTCGACTAAATGCCAAAAAACTAGAAGATGGGATTTTTATTGTTACTTCGATGGTTAATAAACACACATGAAATTGATCCTACATATTCGAGTCTAATGCCAGCTCATAGGCAATTGATAGTGAACATGAACAGGCAGTTGGAAGCTAATGATATTGAAGGTCTACGACCATGTAAAAATGTGAGATTATGCGAGGTTCAATGTGGTGGACCATAGTATTTAGGTTGTATTCCAAAAGATTACCGGAATTATATTGAGGAGAGAAGGAGATTGAGGCTTGGTGAGGGAGATGTCGAAGCAATTCGCAACATGTTTGCTAGACTTCAACTAAAAGATCCTAACTTCTTTTATTTGATGGATATAGACTCTGATGGTAGATTATGTAATGTGTTGTGGATTCATCCAAGATGTAGAGCTGCATATCGAGAATTTCATGATGTCTTGAGTTTTGATACAACATATCTTGTTAATAGGTATGAAACCCTAGCAATTTTTTTTTTATTTAACTTAATTTGTTTATATTTTTTTAATCAATTAATTTAATTTATTTTTTCAATTAGGTACAAGATGACATTTGCATCAATTGTTGGCATTAATCACCATGGTCATTAAATATTGTTAGGATGTGCTTTGGTAACACATAAGGATGCAGAATCATTTAAATGGATTTTTTTAAATTGGCTTCAAGCAATGGATGGTATTCACCCTAATGCTATCATTACAGACCAATGCGAAAGTATTAGGAAGATAATTAGGGAATTGATGCCGAACACTATCTACTGTTTTCGCATATCACATATTCTTTCAAAGCTCCCAATAAAGTTCAAAGGAGATCCCAATTATCATCAATGCATTATTGAATTCAAAGGGATTGTTTACGATAGCCTTAAACTTGAAACTTTCGAGTCGACGTGGGCTGAATTTTTAGAAAAATACCATTTGGAAAATAATGAGTGGTTGAGAGAGTTGTACAATGAAAGGCAAAATTGGGTTCCAGTTTACTTGCATCATATTTTTTGGGCAGGAATGATTTCTACACAAATGAGTGAGAGCATGCATGCATATTTTGATGAGTTTGTTAATTCGAGGAGTACTCTAAAACAATTCATGGAACAGTACGACATGGCCATTGGAAATAAGATTCAGAAGGAGTTTTTTGCTGACTATACATCTAAGACCAAGGAAATAAAATGCCTAACAACTTTTCGTTGGGAAAAGTAATTCAGAAGGCATACACTAATTCGATTATCAGCCTCGTTCAAGATGAAATCAAATGCATGTTTTATTGTCATATTTTTCCACCAATCGAGGAAGAGGCTGTTGAAGATGTAAACACCATGGGCACAATTGAAAAATTCAATGTTTTGGAGAGAAGCATTTTGAACAACTACTACCACAAGGAATTCACGTATACGGTTGAGTGGAGATCTAATGGAACATATGTTAACTGCAATTGTAGAAAAATATGAATTTAAGGGAATATTGTGTTGTCATGTTATGAAAGTGTTAGCTCAAGAGAACATTGAAACAGTGCATGAGAGATACTTGTTAGATAGGTGGAAAAAACTGTCCACCGATTTCATTCAAAGATTTTTTTTTCGCTGGAGGATACCCCCACATGACCGATGAATTCAAAAAATTTTAAGAGGTGAAAAAGTATTTTCAAGAGTGGACAGATGTGGCAATGGGGAGTGTGGAGAAGATGTCTTATATTAAAGAGCGATGCATGCAGATAAAGAATGATCTATTAAATTGGGAAACACTTGATGCACGGGAAACACACAATACTGATAGTATGGATGAAGGTGGTACAATTTTATTAGATCCAAATATTGCAATACCAAGAGGGAGGCCGAGGGTGAGAGATATTCAACATAGTCAGCTGTGGAAATTGCAACTACAGGTCGTAGAGGTAGAAGGGGTAGACCTCCACTTTCGAGTCGAGGCTCACGTGGGAGGCGAGGCTCGCAAGGAAGAGCTGGAAATTCGCGTGAGAGGGCAGCATCACAAAGAAGGGTTGGAACGGTTAATGGATCAAATGATGCTCTACCATTCGACTTGAATGAAGACCTTAATGAATCAAATGGGAGTTTTATTTTTTAAGCTTATCTTTGTTTTTAATATTTTTGTATGATCTATTTAATCTTAATGTATAAAATATCTTTCTTTTTAATTTTTTCGTATGATCTATTTTTGTCAAGTGAAGCATGCGTATGCATTAGTCATTCATTACACTAGTGAAAGCATACATATGTAAAAGTGTCCATCATTGCTTGCATTGGAAATGAACAAAATATTTAGTGAAGACATGCATATGTAAAAGTGACCATCATTGCTTGCATTGGAAATAAACAAAATATTTAGTGAAGCATGCATAGAATATTCAAGTGGCACATTAATTGATAGAGATTCATCATTACTTTTATTGGTAACATGCAAGAAAATTTAATTAAGAGAGTAACAAAAAAGTCAAATTAATGTGTTAAATCAAGAATGAGATTTTGTTCGAAAAAAGCTTCAAAGTAATATATTAGTAAAAATATACTAAATAAATTCAAATCAATATTCTAAATCAGATTTAATTTCCTATAATATAAAAATCGAGGTAAAAAAATCTTCATTAACAATTCAAAAAAATCTTCAGTTCCTATAATATAAAAAATCGAAGTAAACAATAACATAAACATAAAAATTAAACATATACAATAATCAAACATTAGCATTAACAATAACATAAACATAAACATAATAAAATAATAACATCCAGAATGATCATCCAGATTGTTTATAAACATTTTTTAACATAATTATAATAAAACGAAAACATATGTCCATAATTATTCAAACTTTAATTAAACATAAACATAAACCCCAATATCTTCAATCTACTATGCCCAGAATTCTTCTTCAATCTTGACCGAAGTCGCACGACCTTCGACAAAAATATGGACCAAAATGGGATCAACATCATCTAATTCAAAGTACAGAGTATCACCTTGTTCAATCGACAACTCGCTCACGACCGCATCCCACCCTACAATGAAATGGCCAAACCATTTCCTTATCTTGTCAATTTAACGGTATTCATACCACAGCAGTCAATTCTCCCCTGAGAAACCGAATTGAATCCTCATGAATTTCTCCTTCGTACCCAAGAGATCCAGTGTGGCCACATGAAGATTCTAAAAAAGAAAATAATTCATGATCTAGAGAGAAAAATATTAAAAAATAGAGGAAATATCGCAAGATGAAAAATACTTACTAGTCTCTGCTAGAATTTGATAGTCTTGCAAGTGACTCTGAAGAATTTTCTGTTGGATGGAGTGTGTTTGACCGAACGATTTTTTGGTCGTTTAGTAGTCGGCATCGGCATCGTCGATCGAGTGTTGCGTCTACGTCTTGTAGATCTAGTCAAAACCATTATTGGGGAAGATGGTATGAGAAGAAAAAACCCTAACCTGAAGTGATGGGGGAAGATGGGGGAGGATGAAAGAAGTAAATGACACCAATTAATATTTGGAACTTATTATTTTTACCTTTATTTTCTGAAAATAAAAATAAAAATATTTGTAATATTAATAAGTGGGGATGATATATTAGTTTGAAATACTAAATATTCGAAAATTAGTTTGAAAATTTTAATATTACGAATATCAATTTGAAATACTAAATATTCGAAATATTTTTTTTTCAAATCTTATAATATATTTTCCAAACTTATCTTATATTATATACTTATGAAGATTAAATTTGGAATTCAAATCTTTATACTAAATAATCCTTGCTAGTGTTACAATATTTGTAATACTAATAAGAACTTTTACTAATATCGTCCACTGTAATTAGTATTACTAATATTATTTTAATTCGTATTACTAATATTTTACCGATAAACCCTAATAGTGATACTATTAGGTATACACACATACACCACTACTATATTATCAACATAAAATAACATCCAAATGATCAATATATCTTATTTTGATTGAAATGGAGTGGAATGATAATTGTAAATATTACTTTATGTTTGAGTTATAGTGTCGGAATCTATTTTACCGATAAACCCTAATAGTGTTACTATTAGTTATACACACATACACCACTACAATATTACCAACAAATAATAACATCCAAAATGTTCAATATATGTTATTTTGATTGAAATGCAGTGGAATGATAATTGTAAATATTACTTTATGTTTGAGCTATAGTGTCGGAACCTATTTTGCCGATAAAGCCTAAAAGTGTTACTATTAGGTATACACACATACACCTCTACTATATTACCAACATAAAATAACATCCAAATGTTCAATATATGTTATTCTGATTGAAATAGAGTGGAATGATAATTGTAAATATTACTTTATGTTTGAGTTATAGTGTCGGAACCTATTTTACCGATAAACTCTAATAGTGTTACTATTAGGTATACACACATACACCACTATTATATTATCAACATAAAATAACATCCAAATGTTCAATATATGTTATTTTAATTGAAATGGAATGGAATGATAATTGTAAATATTACTTTATGTTGAGCTATAGTGTCGGAACCTATTTTACCGATAAACCCTAATAGTG
>JAPKLY010000293.1:356719-380430 GCA_026898435.1 Prunella vulgaris
GGAACCTATTTTACCGATAAACCCTAATAGTGTTACTATTAGGTATACACACATACACCATTACTATATTATCAACATAAAATAACATCCAAATGTTCAATATATGTTATTTTGATTGAAATGGAGTGTAATCATAATCGTAAATATTACTTTATGTTTGAGCTATAGTGTTAGAACCTATTTTACCGATAAACTCTAATAGTGTTACTATTAGTTATACACACATACACCACTACTATATTATTAACATTAGTTTGAATATTTTCCTATTACGACTATTAATTTGAAATACTAAATATTGAAAATATTAGTTTGAAAATATATATTACCAACATAAAATAACACTAAATATTCGAAAATTAGTTTGAAAATTTTCCTATTACGAATATTAATTTGATATACTAAATATTCTAAATATTATTTTTTAAAACTTATAATTTATTTTCGAAACTTATCTTATATTATATACTTATATCTTTTTAAATTTGGAATTCAAATCTTTTTACTAAATATACCTACCATTACTTATAGATAATATGCATCAAAATCAGAAATAAGTTCAAACCCCAATTAAACGTCACATACCATTATAACCCTAAGCGTATCCAATTAAATGCTGTCAATTCATTATCTTCAATATGCAGCTGTTGGATCCGATCATTTTAATCCCGAGGTAAGATCAAACGGCTGTTATTTAGTTGATCCAATTTCTTGTAATAATTACGCTGATAGCATTAACACGGATCCACGTAAAGTAATACGACGTGTCCAACCTAATTAGAGGCCAATAGTCAAGCGGTATGATATAACTTGTGTATTTAAATCACTTCAAATTAATTTACCCATATAACTTCTTATTCACTAATTACCTCAACATCGTAAAGTAAAAAAATGATATTGTTTTTAAATCTTCAGTTTCAATTACCTCTCGTTTCTAAATATGTGTTTTATTTTTAGGAAAAGTACATCGAAGATTTGATGAAGATCGTTCGGAGAAATAAAAAAAGAAGTCGCGAGGGTGACGACCGATTACGAGGTTTGTTTGATCGATGATTTTCATTGATTTTATTAAGAAAACATACTAATCTATCTGCATGCTCACAATTTTCGTTTAGAGGAAGAAAGTGTATCTTGAATTGGTCATTGAGAGACTCAAGCTGTTTGAAGAGAAGATCTTCAACCTTAAAGTCACTATTATGGCACTTGAGATAGATCTGATAAAGGCCTCCACCGTGGAAGAAAAAGTCCAGGCAAAGGTACAACTTGAACGAGCGGTGGATGATCTTTACGAGGCTGAGATGGAAGCATGCAAGCAACGCGCCCTACGATTTCCTTTACAATGATTTAATCTTTTCTTTTATGTATTTTTAAGTATTTTAAGTATTTTTATTAAATATTAGTATTATGGTATCAGTTTTATGATATGCATTGGTTTGTAATATATAAATCCTCTAAATATAATATAATATAATATATCGATACAATATTTTGTTATGAGTTGGCCTCAATTTTTTTGTTCTTTATGAGATAATGTTGGTCCCAAAACGAGTATAATCAGTGTATGAGGGGGAATACACTGATATCAGATTTTTCCGAACCTCAGAAAAATGCTCTTACACACTCAGTCAGGAAGAACCTGAAGATACTCACTTAAATTGATAGTCTGCAGGGGCAGCAGGGACAGGTCAGTAAGGAGTCAGATAAGCTGAGTATGAGTTTTGTGCTCAGAAGCTCAGTAGAGATAACAAACCTACTGACCGCTCGGAAGTAAGTTAGTTGGACTACTATCTCAGTAAGCTCGAGTACGTGCGGAAAGTGAGCCCTTAGATTCTACTCGTTTTAGTTTCTGAAAATGTTTTCTCTGACTTTGCTTAGTAAATGGTGGTTAAGGCTAGTGCGCCATTTCAAAGGTCAGGATGATTGATTCAGCGTGATGTTCAGAACAATGCAAGGATGCTTAGTTTAATATGATGACAATTATGATTCTGAGCAAGAATGTAAATCAGCACACATGGGACTTTTTAACGTGGTTCGGAAATAACCAACTCCTACGTCCATGACCTGATTTAATAGGAAGCTACCCTCTACCACTAAGGATAGGTACTAGATTTTTACGTGCCAAGGGACACGAGTAGCCAACTTACTCTCTTAGGAACTGACCCCTGGGCATTTTACAAGTCCCAGTCCTTCTAACCAACCAATCTCACAACCTGAGTGGTTTGGTATTCTGGTTCCAACTAAGGATAGCCCTAGCAATACAAAGCAATGCTAAAGATTAGAGCTATCAAACTAAGCAAAATACAGAGTGAATCCTACTACAACAATAGGGAAATTTAATTGTAGAGTGTTGTTCAAAGTATGCTTTGAGTGCTTGGATTCTTGAGAGCTTTCTCTTGGAAATTTCTCGTTAGTCTTGAATGGGTGCAAGGATCTCTGTATTTATAGGAGAGATTTGAAATACATCCGTTGGAGGAGATCCACCCAAATCTTCATATTTTAGGGTGGTTGCAGGCTAGATGTACTAGTTGACCTTTTTCCCTTGTTTAATCTGGAAAATTCTGTCCCGCCGCCTGCAACACTGAGATGCATTAAATGCCGTATTAACTGCTTCGCAGACTCCGTACATGCGTTCGAAAGGTGATTGGCTCTTCGTTCAAATGGTTAGTTGATCGTCTGACACTTGTCCTTTCCACATACATTCAATACTCCGAGTTTCTTGTCATTTACTCAGGTTGAATGTTTGTCTTTAATGGAGTCCACTGACATTCTCTTTGTCTCTCAGGTCTTAACATAAATGTCAACTGTCCCATAGCTTGAATAACCTTTTTACTTTGGACTTACATGAGTCAGATAAACTGACTCAAGGCCCAAGTCAAGTCTTACGAGCATTAAGCTCAGCCTGATAGTTTATTCAGCCCAGCATGTGTAACGTTTTTGCTTTGGACTTACATAAGTCAGATAAACTGACTCAAGGCCTAAGTCAGGTCTTATGAGCATTAAGCTCAGCCTGATAGGTTACACTGCTCATCACTGACTAAGTTCTGTCCTGAGCATGCTTAGTGTACTCAGTAGAAAAATCAGTCAGTGGTGACTTCAGATTGTCTTCAAGATGGATCTTCAAGTCTTCGTTCTTCAGCTTCAGTTCAGGCAATCTTCTTCAAGACTGACTCTAACCTTCTTCAGGGTGAGTTGTACTTCAGACTTCAGGCAATTGGGTCGACTCCAATATTCTTCAGTCTTCAACACGTTCCCCCTGAACTGAATCCCTAACCTGACAATCCTGATCTAGACAATCCTGACTAACTGTAATTAGGCAAATCATCAGGGGTTTTGGGATCTAATCAAAATACTCAGATTGTCCCAACAATTTTTCCCTTTTTGATGATGCCAAAACCCTTAAGCAAATTCCTAACCATCTATACAATCATCTGACTTAGTCAGTGAAACAACTCAGTACCTCTTGACACACTAGGCACTTAGTCTATAAGATGGAAACTAGGAATGGGTTAGTACAGTTCTTGATAGGAATGGTGAAAAGCAAATTCAGGAGTCAACAAGAAGTTGTACTCAGGAAAACAAAATAACTTCATTGATATATAGGAGAGTTACAAATTATCCTGAAGCTATTACAAGGTTTCCCTGACAAGTAACTCCTGAGCATTCACTCTTCATCAGCATTCCATCTGGGAAGTGGAATCTCATACATTTCCAAAACTTGGTGCAAGATCTGAGTCATCCTGTTTCGATCACCAATGGCCCCGGCAACTCGTCCTACTCTGATGGCTTCTTCCTGAATAGTTGTCCGGTCCAATTGCTTGGACTTTCCGAAGAGAGGTGGAGGATTCTTGACGAATTCCGGCGGAGCGATCTCAACACCTGCTGTGTCAGCGTGTCTGATAATGACAATCCAAAGATCAGGTTGCTCATCTGTCATCCAGTGGTGGAGAATGACGTCTTTGTCTTCATTCAGGTCGTCCCACAACCCCACCACATAGAATAGGTAAGCCCACCTATACCGGACTGGAATCCAACTCTCCAACATCTCAACTGGTATGAAATCCTCAACCATCTGAACTGGAGGAAGGCCCTGACCCGGAGTAACCATCATCTTCCTCTAAGTCTTCTTCCGAGATCCAGAAGGCACTTTCTTTTGCTTTTAAATCTGCGAAGTCAGATATTCTTGATTCTCTTTTAACCTTTGGATCTGACTGAGCAACGACAACTCCCTCATCTTCGCCTGCTTCTCCGACTCAGTCATCACCAATTTTTTTTGAGTGGTTGTTCCGGGGTACATAGCCTCTTCCATTTCAGTATACAGGGGCTCCATGGCAGGATCCTCAGAGGACTGCTTCAACCTCTTCGGATCTGATCCTTCAGCAGGATCACTGGCTTCAGCGGCAGAAATGGACCTTGTTCTCTTCTTGTCCACAGCTCTTAGTGCAGGGGGGAAGACCTTCCTCTTGCCTTTGCCAACTATTAGCTTCTTTCCTTCCCCCTTTTTGGCATCATCCTTGTTGATTTTGCCAACTACCTCCTCAAGTGAACCTGCCAAGAGTGCGAACTGATCGCCCATCTCTTTCTGCTTACCCGGAATCTGCCCGATCTGATTCACCATGCCTCTCAGATCAACACTGAGCCCCTTGATCGCCTGCAGATGCTCCAACTTTAGGCTGCCCTCTAGATTTCCCAATCTTAAGTCCAGGGCCAGTTGAATCTCCTTCTTCTCTTCCTCGCACATCTCACTCAGCAATTTAGCTTTAAGTTCTCCCTTTAGCTGGGCTAACTTCTCATCGACCAGCTGAGCAACCCTCTCATTCAGCTGCTGATCGAGGAACTTAGTCAGGTTTGCATCCTGCTCAGCTTGGACGTCTGAGGTCATTTTCTTGCAAGCATGAATCATCTCCTTTGCTTGCTCAGCAACTGTAGTGAGCTGAACTGAATGAGTCATCCCAACTACCCCTAGGAGATCAATCGTAACATTCATCTCTCTGGCCATCTCGTCATGATCCCGATGCACCTTCTTCATACGATTATTAATCAGTCCAGCAGTCAGATTGAACCGATTAATCCTCGTATTGTGGATATTGAGTTGTCTGTGGATCGCACCCAGTTGCCGCGACCACATCCATCTTCTCTGAATTTTACCACCGAGAATTCAGACGAGGTCACTTGAACCCTCTCCTGAAGCCTCAGCAGTCCCGGGTCCAAGGGGTGCGTCATCAGTCGGTGCACTGACCAAATCAGTCGCACCTTGTTGATCATCATCAGCAATCTCCACAACTTCCTTTCCACCGTCTCCTCCACCATCTGAACATCCTTCTCCGTCTGATCACCTTCTTGCTCAACCATTTGAGCTTTACCTTAAGCGTCACCCTGAGGAACTATCGTCAGTTCCATCCCCTCTCCTTTTCTTCCAGGCTCAGCAGCCAGAGCCTCAAGGTAAACTTTCCTGATAGTCCGAATGAAGTCAGAAATTTTTATCAGATGGTGTAGAGAGTTCACCTCAAAATGGTCAAAGAGGGCTGCTTCATCATCAGCCAGCTTGTCCCATCCTTTCGTCTCTCCAAGAAGCACTAGCTCAGGGAAGTCACTATTATGGCACTTGAGATAGATCAAATAAAGGCCTCCACGGTGGAAGAAAAAGTCCGGGAAAAGGTACTACTTGAACGAGCGGTGGATAATCTTTACGAGGCTGAGATGGGAGCATGCAAGCAGCGCGCCCTACAATTTCCTTTACCATGATTTAATCTTTTCTTTTATGTATTTTTAAGTATTTTAAGTATTTTTATTAAATATTAGTATTATAATATATAAATCCTCTAAATATAATATAATATATCGGTACAATATTTTGTTATGAGTTGACCTCAATTTTTTTGTTCTATATGAGATAAATATTACCTAATCTACACTATCATTAATCAAACAAATTATAATTAATTACTTTAAATAGAAAATTGAATACTTTTTGGAATATTAATTACGGATGAGAATTAAAATAAATATACGTATTATTTTAAAATTAATATATTACTAGCACTAAGTCTAGTTCTTGAAGTGATTTTTTGTGTAAAATTAATATTAAAATTACTTAAGACTTGGTCAATCACTTCAAATTTTATAATACTAGTGGTCTCAGTTTAATTAGCTTAATCGTTAATTAGTTAATTTATTATTTTTATTATTATAGTGGTTTAGTTTTATTTATTTACAGTAAAAAAATCATATAAATGTGGGTGGTTGTGGGTTACTGCCTTAGTGGTTTTACTTACTAGTGGTCAAATATTATTAACATTATTTATCATTATTAATATTATTTTAATTTTAATGGTATTACATTAATATTATTAGTATTTTAATGGTCACGACTTTTTCAAAAATAAATACCCTACATTTACTCCATATATAAATACAGTATCAATAATTACTTTACACTTCACTTCTTCGAAGAAATCCATTTCTTCCTTTCTCACTGTGCTTATGGTATTTTTTCATCCCCTCTCACATGCATGTTGTGTAGTTAAATTTTGATTCTAAATTTTTGTTTATATTTCAGGATCTGGTTGTTATATCATTGCTGGAGGCCAAACAAAAGGTAAACACAAATTTTTTTTCTTGAGTTTAATGTTTTATATTTGTTTAACATGTAATTTTTCTAAAAATCTTTTTTAGAAGGAGAAGCTTTTTCTAAATATGGAGGCGGAAAAGGCCGAAATCTTGCTCGCCAAAGTGCATATCTTCGAGATGCAGATTGCAATGTTCGAGAATGAAATTGAGAACGCTATGGGAGAAGTGTTTCTCAGGATTAGAGATATGTTGCTCGACGCAAAGATGAAATTAGAGTGTGCTCAAATTGCTTACAAAAATCAATGTGTTTTTCTTTTCGGAATTTAATTAAGTATGTTTTTATGTTGAACTTATCTTAATTTAAACGTTTGATGTATGTTGTGGGAGCAATAATTAAATAATAATATGGGCTCAGGCCCAAAAATTATTATAAGAGGCTCAAACTCAATATGGTAAAGCTTGGGGCGCGAGCACGAGTAAGGTACATGTCGACGAGCACGAGCAAGGCACATGTCGATGAGCACGAGGGCAAGGTACATTTCGACAAACATGTGATCAAGGTACATGTGGACGAGCACGAGAGCAAGGTACATGTCGACGAGCATGAGCATACCCTAAGTCAACACACCGAGAGTAATTACAGCAATTACGCCAAATGTGTAACATAATTAGCTCCGATCAGAGGCCACACATGGAAGTTGACATTTATTATGAAAGACTTTCCATAATAACTTTTGTAACGGTTTAGTTGACCATTAGGGAGTAAAAGGTGCACGTGCCTTGTTTAGATTTCTCTATAAATATGGCTTTAAAGCCATCATTGTAAGGATTCGAACATTTACACAATCAATAGACTTTACTTAAGTCTCAGCTCTTGCAATATAAGACCTGGGCAAATCTCGGTGTTCTTACATATTTTCACATAATTATTCAAGTATTTTTATATTATTTGTTATCCTGATCCAAGCCACATAAGAAAATAATCAGGTAATAACAATGTAATATATAATGAATAGGATCAATATATCCGTAAAAAAAATCCTAATCGATGTATGTGTTTTTTTCATATGTAATATATAATTAATTATCGTATGAATATCCTCTTTTTCTTAATTAATATTTGTTTATCATGATTATTTGGAAAAAAATTATAGTGTTTATCTTGATTATTGTTAATATTATTTAATTAATTATTTATTAATGGTATTGAATGTGGCATTAACAGATAGCAATCATTTCTCTTGAAAAAAGTAATTCATCATCCAAGAAACAATAAATTGTGTTGGAAAAATTTTGTTCCACCAGTGCATCATTGATTGAAAACTAGCAATTTATCATGCAAGAAACAATACTAAATCTTCCTACTATAATTCACTATTAATTTGAAATTTGAAATAAACTATATTATTGACTATTAATTATAAATAACTATTAAACTATTGAAATAAACTATTAATATATATATCATTTTGATAAAAAATATAATTCAATATCTTAATTATTAATTTTGAATTAGTAATAATTTTTAAATTTATGAAACATAAACATACATATATATATATATATATATATATATATATCTTAGTAATTTAATTAACATTAAAAGTACAAAAGTATAATTAATAAAAAAGTCATGACATTTATGACTGGGTGACAATCTTCACAAGGATCGATTATAATCCAACAGTTGACAATTTTTTAGGCTTTATTTAGTTTAGCGTGTGGAAGTTGGAAAGTCGGACGTGATATCATTGCAATTTGCATTTCTATCCAACTAAATGAAACCCTAGTTTAGCGTGTGTAAGTTGGAAACAAGACTCAATTTAAATTTTATTTTCTATTCTAATTATTTATTTAAAATAAAATCTCCAAATAAGATTCAGAAAAAATTATGGTTTAGGGTTTAGGCCAATGTCATTATGTTAAAAAATTATATTTTTCATTATATAATTTCATAACATAATAAAATATATTTGTGATTATATAACTTAAAAATAATATATGTGATGCGATTTAATTTAAACTATAGAATTTCAAGGGTTGCAAAATAGTTATTCAAAGAAAAATATTTCACTATAAATAGAGTGTATTTCATAATGTATTTTTGTACTCCTACATTACTGTCTATCATACGCAAAAAAAAAATGGCACACACTCCAAATAAGAGCTCAAAAAACAATACTCTAATTCCCCCCTCGCCCAAAAGACTCATGTCCATATATGAATACAACAAAAATCAGCATGAAGAACTAAAGACCGATGTCAAAGTTTTTTTGAGAAGGTTGATTAATGCTCTCGATCCAAAGTCTATCAATGATGTCATTCTTGAAGACGAGCCCTGTAACAAGTTGTAAGAAATCTTTCAGGAGGTAATGAAGACTAGGACCATTTCCGTAATAATACTAGAAGACTCAAGCATCAACGAGGAGGAACAATGCAGTGTTGCTAATGCTATTGGCGAAGGAAAGATTAATATGGCTACGGATTTTAGCAACTGTGGTTGATTTGGTGTTTGGGGGTTGGTGGTGGGTGGCTTTACCGATTATCTAGTATTTCATCTTTGTTAAGCATGTATATGACCTTATGCCATATACATGCTATATCTATATACATGTAAACGGGCATTATATAAATGCTCAAATTTTATGTGTGTTTAAAATTTTAATATTAATGGAAATTTTGTTATATTTAAAGATTTTTGTACTTAATTTATTTATTCACGATCTATCATTTAATAGTAATTTGAATTTTTCATTTGATTACATTTGTAAATTTCAACCATAAAAACTTCAAATTCTAATACTTGTTTAATCACTTCAAAACTTTGCACAAATATCACTATGAAATTGATATGATATACTATCATATATATATTTTAACACTTAAATGATTATCCCATATATGTCATATTTAATGTTAATGTGTATGTTTGAATATTATTGTTTACTTCGAACAATATACGAACAATTTAACAAAATATATATACGAACAAAATGAATGTTAATTTGTATGTTTGATTATTTTTTACTTCAAACAATATACGAATAAATTATGAACAAAACAATAACAAAAAAAAAAAAGAACAAAATGGAGTATCTGTAATTTAACATTCATATTATTACTTGTATATATAAGTAATGATGGTTGAAACAAATTCAGTATAACCAACAATTACAAGTTTTATTAACATTGACACATCAAGATTAGAATAAGAATTGCAACTATTATCAACCACCTTTGCAACCCCACTGGATATTTCTTCTTCCTTCAATTTTCGTTCAGTGCAGGATAACCAACAATCTCTCCTCCAAGCCTTACAAAAAAGGTTAGCTGAAGTGGAACAGGGAGAGTCGGTTGGCCTCTACAGGTTCATCTCAAGGTTGGGGGATGATTAGGGTCATAATTGCATGTTTTAGCACTCATTTCTATATGCTCTTGGTGATATTTTGTTCATATTTGACCCTATTGTACTATACTTTGTGTATTTAACCCTTTTTGGCTAGAAAGTTGTGATTGTAGGTGAAAACGAGCAAAACAAGGAAAAAACGAGCAAGATTGAGAAAAATTCGAATTTTGGAGTTGATCAAAATGAATAAATTAATATTCCATGTCGAAGAGGTTGAAGAGAGGGTCGCAACGCAAGAAGAATCGAGTCAATCAGAGTCCTAGAAGTCAAGATATGATAAAAATGTGGAAGTTGCGCATCGACCGACACTAAGTGTCTTGATCGGCAGCACATATACTTGTGCTCGGTAGCCTACGCGCGACCTTATCCCTGGATGGGCAGGAGACGCGTGCGCGACCATGCGACCACCTTGATCAGCAGATGCTAAGCTCTTGTGCGACAAGAATGCATCTCGCGCGACCAGGCTACCGATTGAGCTCGGCAGCCGACAAGCTCTTGTGCGACAAAAGTCCACCTCGCGCGATCAAGCTGCCGATCACGGTCGGTAGCCATTAAGGCTCTGATCGGCAGCAGTGCAAAACATCCAAAATTTCAGGGCTATTTTAGTATTTTCGTGCGTTTTAATGAAGGGCATCTTAGTCAATGATCTAAGGGTACTATAAATACTTCCATATCAGATTTCCAAAAGAGACTTTTTGTTCTCTTAGATTTACACACATCATCATATTCTCTCTCTAGATTAGTAGAAGTTAGAGGTAGTTTCCATTTGGGTTCTTAAGATTTCTACTTCCGATTTCTACGATAACTTTTGATCTACCGTACGGATCTTCAATCCGTTTATTCCTGCGATCTTGTAATAGATAGAGCTACGTTTCTACCATTTGAATTTCAATTTCCATTGCCGAATCATTTTCTAGCTTTTAGAGGTAATTTGTATCTATTCAATTTCCATTGTAATTGGTAAATTCTTGTATACTCTATTCAATTCCTGCATAATGATGATTGTAGTTACTTCAATTTCCATTTTGTTTACCAAATTAGCCATGGGCTAATTCCTTTGTGTGTTAGTGTATGACTCCTATGGAGTAATGTGGTGTCCATGTTTATCTTATGAATGCTTTGAGATGTTGTATGATCAATTCTCTATTTTGATGGTTTGTATGAATGCTTAGAATGCATAATTGATGTATGAGCCATTAGGGAATTAGTCTCATACGAGAGTTGGACTATTTTCCTAAATCTTCTTGTTATTAGGCCATTGCATGCTAAGTGTTTCTTAAAATTCCTAAGATAGTGAAAATTACCTTAGTGAATTGGAAAGACAATTAGAGAATCTAATGTGTATCTAGGGAGACCTTTGCAAGTTAGAGTGGCTTGCCAATTGATTGTCCAATTTTCAATGCAAGAGTAAGTGATACTTCACCACATGAAACATAGGATAGTACACTAATACACCTCTCTCACAATTTGCTCACTTTGCAACCCAAGGTGATAGGTAGTTTACTTGTTTGACGCACTCGTAGACGATATATACCTTATTCCCTTTATTTGCTTTGTGTTTTTGAATTTGGAACAATAATCTTACCTTACAATCCGCCTTCTCCCTGTGTTCGATAAATAATAAACTTGGTTAAACTTGCCACGACGATAATGATCGTGTGCACTTGCACGTAGACACCTTTTGGGCAAACAAGTTTTTGGCGCCATTGCCGGAGAGACGGCAAGTTTGTTTGGTTGTTTAATTTTATTCTGTATTTTTTATTTTTGCACTATTTATGTGAGAGTTTTGATACTTGTTTCTTTCTAGGTGTACGCACACAAGGAGTCAAGGGGGAGATCTTCTACCCTTTGAATCAGATCTTGAGAATAGCCTACGATGAAGAAGGAGAGAAGCTCGTTTGAATCAAATCAATATGGAGAATAATATGAATGAAGCTCGAGATGAAATGAGAGAAGAAGAACCATTGAGAGGATAAGTGCATCAAGGAGAAGAGCACTTGGCTCAAAGGGAGGTTCCACCTCAACCACAACTATACCACACCCATACCAACCATATCCACCTCAAAATCAACCTTACTATCCACCTCAATATCCCAACTACCCAAATTACCCAATGAACCAACCATATTACCCACCACCACCACATAATTACCCATACTATCCATATCCACCACCACCTCAACACCAAAGACCACAAATCATAAACCACCTCAAAACCATGAACCATTACTGCGAGACTACTTTGAGCCAAGGGTTAATGAGCATTATGATGGGATCGAAAGACCTCCGATTGATGCTAAAAAGTTTGAGCTTAATACGAATCTTTTGAAGTTGTTAAAAGAGTCTCTGTTCGAAGGATCGAGTGATCGAGAAGACCCAAATGCACACCTTAATAACTTCATGGAGATATGTGACATGATCAAGTACAAAGGGATGTCGGATAGCGAGAAGAAACTCTGTTTCTTCAATTTTACATTGACTGGGAGAGCTAAAGCATGGATTCAATCTATGAATCCAAAAGCTGCAACATGGGAAGAGTTGAGTTCCCAATTTCTCAAGAAATTTTACCCTCCATCTAAGATGCTAAAGGCGAGGGAAGAGATAAAGAATTTCAAACAAATGGCGAGAGAAACCATATCTAGTGAATGGGAGAGGTACCAAACCTTGTTGTTGGCTTGCCCTCAACATGGTTTGAGGGATGAAGATATACTTTTGACTTTTACCATTGGATTGCATGAAGGAGACAAGAATTACTTGAATTCTTGCGATGGAGGATCTGTTTGGACAAAGAATGTTCGTCAAGTCAACGAGATCATCGAAAATATCGCTGCAAATGATGCTTTCCAAAGGGAAGCCAATAGTGGAACGGGTGATCGAGTTGCTCTTCTTGAGGAAAATATGAAAAATGTGTTGAATTTGGTCTATGGAGGCTAAAACCAAAACCAAGCTCCAGCTCCTATGCAAGTAAGTGTTGTCGAAAGTATTTCTCCTTCCACTACCTCTACTCAAGAAGAAGTGAATTACATGGGTCGTCCTCAATACAACAATTCTTTTTCAAATAATCAAAGGTCATATGTCGCTCCAACTTTTAGACAACAAGGAAGTCCATATCTGAATCAAGGAAATCCTCCTTACAACCCTAATAGAAGGCATGAGAATTTTTCATACTCTAATCCTAAGGGTACAATTCAATTGCCACCCGAGATTGATCCGGGATCAAAGCCACCTAATAATGAGGGTAAGGGGAGTGTGGAAGACACCTTGGCGCTGATTTTGAAGAACATGGAAGATATGAGAGTGGAATTTAGAAAGATGAATGGTGAGACGAATAAAAAGTTTGATGACTTGTATGCTTCACAAGAAAATCAAATCAAGAGCTTGGAATTTCAAATTGGGCAAATTGTTTCATCCTTAAGCCCACAAGTGAATAAAGGTAAGTTCCCTTCTACAACCGAAATTAATCCTCGTGAGCATTGTAATTCAATTTCGTGTGTGGAGGTTGCAAATGAGGTTGTAGGGAATTGCCCTTTAAAAATGTGTCATGATGAGATAGTGAAGGAAGCATTTTATTGTGAGAATGCAAAATTGGTGAAGAGTAATGAGAAAAGCATGGGGGTAGAAGATAGGGTGATGAAGAAAGAGAAGGAAAAGAAAGGAAAAGTTGAGAGGGTATATAATATAGGGGGTGTGGAAAGAAAGGTGGAAGAAGGGAAAGTGAAAAAGGGGGTGAAGGTGGAAATTTCAAAAGGGTTGAAAGATAAACTTGATGATCGATTCAAAAAGTTCTTTGAACTTTTCAAGAAGTTATATTCAAAGATGCCTATTCATGAAGCTATCGAAGAAATGCCAAATTATACAAGGTTTTTGAGAGATGCTTTGGCAAAGAAGAAGAAAGATAATGAACCGGAAATTGTCAAGCTCACTCGTGAGAGTAGTGAGTTGATACGAAATCATCTACCACAAAAGCTTAGAGATCCGGGGAGTTTCACATTGAGTTTCCATATTAAAGAGAGCAAGGAAATGACGGCCTTGTGTGATTTAGGTGCAAGTGTGAACATGATGCTATTATGTATTGCCAAAGAGTTGGGCTTGCATTACTTGAAGCCAACAAAAATGAATTTGCAAATGGCCGATGGTTCTAAAGTGAGACCAAGAGGAGTGATAGAGGATGTGGTCGTTCATGTGGGTAAGTTTGTTTATCCCATTGACTTTGTTGTGCTAGACATTGAGGAAGATGTTGAGAGTCCTATCATTTTTGGGAGACCTTTTCTTACGACGTCGGATGCTTTAATTAATATTAAGCGAGGAGAGGTTACTCTTGGAATGAATGGTGAGAAAGCCACTTTTTCGATCCATGGTAATTCCAAGAGTTCCCCAAAGAAGATTGAAGAAGAGATGAACAAAGTCATACAAGATGGGATGGGAAGTGAGGAAAATGATAAGGCAAGAAATGTTGATCTCAAGAGTGAGTTTAGTGTTGATGATCCTTTTGAAAAGAAGAAAAAAGTGAATGAAGACAAGGGGGTGAAACAAGTTGTGAAGAAAGCATATTTTTGGAAAAGGAAATTGAGTGATGTACGTCACTCAACTCTCATTGATCTTGATATTACTTGAGCTTTAAAGAGTCATCCGGCTAGGGGACGTTAAATCCAAGCGCTAGATGGGAGGCAACCCATTCGTATCCTTTATTTCTTTTGGTTTTGATTGTATCAATTTTTTTTTGTGTTGGAATGGAAGCATGAGGTTATTTGGTATTTTGGTCATTTTCTTATGATCATTGCTTATTGATTTTGAGCTTATATGATTAGGAAGAGTTTGAGGAGTGAATTTTTTTTTATATAATCTTGATGAATACTTGGTTTTTGAGTTGAGAGCTTGTGATTAATTGGTTTTATGTGTTAGCAAATTTTTAATTTACCACTTTTCCAAACTTTATTAGGATTTACAATCCGAAAAAGTTTGGGGGTGTGTTCGTGTTAAATTCTCTCAATTTGCTACCATATTTGATTCATTTTGTTGATATTCTTGTTATATTTCGAGTGTTAAGTGGAGTTGTGTAGGAAAAGTACAAGAAAAATAGTGAAAAATTGAAGATTTTTGAAGTGAAAATTGAAGGCCCAGGTCGGCAGCACCTATAGCTATGCTCGGCAGCCTACACGCGACCGCATCCCTGGATCGACAGTCATCGCGCGCGCAGCCGCACGAGCAGCCTGATCGGCAGGCTCAATGAAGGTGTGCGGCAGGTTTCGTCCTCGCGCGACCAAGCTGCCGAGCAGCTTGGTTGGCAGCCTTAACACCTATGGTCGAGCGACGTGTCTGGGAGTCCGATTTTTGACCAATTTGGGTAAAACTTTGAACACAATTTCCAAGGTAAGCCCACTAACCCTTTTCCCTTTTTAATACACTTTTACACACACAAACACACACTCAAACACAAAATTCTTGCACTCTCTCTCTCAAAACTCACGAACCGAAGAAAGAAAAGAAGAAAAAAATTTCATCTCAAATCTTACACCTCCTCTCACGAATTCCTTCTACATGTATGTTCTACTCACTCTCCTCTATCTATCTCTTGCATTATTATAAGAATTCCATGATTGAATTGACTAGAATTAGAAATTCAAATTCTAGGGTTCTTGAGTATGAAATTGGGGATTTTTTATTCTAGTGATGTTTTTATGCAATTGATGGATGAATTATGCTACATTGTTGATGGGTAATCCATTGGGAGCCCAATTACATGCCAATTTTGAGTATTTTGAGCTTAATTGATATTTGAAAATTAGGGGGTAGGTATAGTGACGGGATTTTGAGTATATTGTGCTTAAATTTGATTTCTATCATGATTTTGTGCATAATGCAATCATTTGTGAGTTATATTGATTCTAGTATGGATTTAATTGCTTAATTCATTTAGAGATGTTGCTTATAGGTGAATTATTGTGTATGGCATTAGCATAAAAGGTGAAGATGCATTATTATTTCCTTAATCCTTGTATTGAGAACCCCATGTGCATTAGGAAGATGAGTTTCTAGTTTATCCTATGCGTTTTCTTAAAAATTTGGAATTTTGTAGGATGTCTAAGAAAAGAAAAGGAAAAGCTTCAAGTTCCTCCACTAATAAGAAGTGGAATGATCCTTCTTTAGAAGAAGCTTGTTTAAAGAGCTGTGGAGACAAGCCTTCTAATCATGAAATCTATTTCGGAGATAAAGCAAGCTACTTCAAAGTCTTTGAGAATGTGTGGGATATTGAGTTCTACACGGGTAGATTCTTCGACAAGACGACTACCACTATGTGTAATTTTGGTGATGATGTGGAAGCTTTGTTTGAAAGAATAGGTTGGAAAGGTTTACTCACCATGCCTTGCTATGGGTATTGTGAAGATTTATGTATTGAATTCTTGAGCACATTGGTCGTAACAGAGGTTGATGGAGTACCTATAAAAGGTATATTTCGGAACGACAATGTGGATTATGTCCTAACTACCAATCAAATCAACCAATTTTTTGGATGTGAGGAGAATGTGCGAAAGCAGAATTTCTATGCTTGGGAGAAGTTCACCCGTGCTCAAGAGACTTGGGACTTGATTAGTAAGGATGGAGGTCGATATGTGGCTTAAAACTCGAAGGCCTCTCGCATTGCTAATCCTATCTTAGCATATGTGCACAAGATCTGAGCAAACACTGCTTTTGCTAGAGTTGAGGGGAGCCGAGTTAGGAGAGAGGAATTGTTTATTCTTCACTCGATGTTGACATCCAAAAAGGCTGATTTTGGTGCCTATCTACTCAAAAATCTTAGCCAACAAGTCATAAGGGCGAATTGTTCTTATGCTGGTTTAATCACTTATATCGTTCAAAAGGTGAGTCCATCAAGAAGAAGAGTGGTTTGTGTAGGAGAGCCTCTTGATTTGGACTACATGGTCAAGACAAAGTTGTTTAAGAGGAAGGCGAATACTATTTGCTTCATTTGTACAAATACAAGCGACCTCTTTCCTCTACTTGATTATGATCTTTTGACCGTGACAAAGAATGAGAATTTGAAGTTTAACTCTCCTTTGCACCTGCAAGTCTAGGAGGAATTCAATAGGAGAGCATTCAAAAGAACAAGGGATGGATCTAGCTCTCAACCTCAAGAAGAAGTGCAAGAAGAAGGGCACGATCCAATGCAAGAGGAGTATTATGGGCAAGAGGCTTACTATAATCAAGGGGGTGGACATGTGTTCGAGGGATTGACCTATGATGAATGGGGCCACGAGGTACGGTCCTTGAGGACGGATGTGGACGATCTTAGGAACGACTATTCCTTCCTTTGATCGGATATGACTAGATTGACCGATAGTTATCATCTTCTCAACAATACTGTGGACTCCATCAACCGGAACGTGAACACTATGTCCAACAATATGGAGGAAATTCTTGAAGCACAACGAGCCATGATGAACTGGCACATTGAAGAGGGCCACTTTACTCATCCTCGTTATCCTCCTTTGTGAAGTGATGATTTTGATCTAACTTCATAAGGATGGGTAACGAATTCTTATCTCTATCTTGCTTTCCATTCCAGCTTTTCTAGTTTATTTGTTTGAATTGACATTGTTATGATATTCTTGGGTATTTGTAGGAGTTTAATATTTTGGATGATGTTTTGTTTCATGGTATTGTATTGATTTGATGATATTTTGCCTTGGATATTTGATGATTTTTTAGTTTTGTGCTTTATTGTGCATTGCATGATTCTTGTCTCCACTTCTTTGCCAAACTTTTTAGACCCTTGGTCAAAAAAAAGTTTGGGGGGTGTGATTGTTTCGTCATTCTCATGGCAATGCTATTTTTAGATTGATTTTTGGAATTATTCTTATGCTTTGATGCCTATTGTGTTGATGAGCCTTTGTTTTGCTTGTTAATTTTTGGCCATATTGTTGCTTAATTTTGAGTAGTGAATGCATGAGATATGCTTATTGTTGTATGGGTGAGTTGAAAATCATGATTATTGTAATGGAGTGATCTCTTGATTCTTTTTTATCTTTGATACTTTTGATTCCATGATTCTTGAAATTTTCATTGATATGAGCATTTTTTGACATGATATGATTCTTGATCATTAAACCCGTGAGTTTTGAGCCCATACTTGCCCGTTTCAATCTTGAATAGATGATATTTCTTTGATGTGAGTTCCACACACATGCATGTTACTCTAGAACTTGGCTTTAGTCTTGTTTGAGGCTACATTAGATAAGGATTTCACATGACATGATATGAGGCATTTTCTTTGTTCTATATTGAGCCACTTTGCCCTATGAGCCTATCATTGATATTGATATCCATTGCTAACCATTTTGTGCCTATAATCCTTTCCTTTGGCTAACCACACTTTAAGCCATTTTCCTTCCTTTTTGGAACTCTCTTGTCCTTATGATTAGTAGAGTGAAAAGAAGGAAGGAAGATTGGCGATATGATGAAGAAATTGGTGGCCAAGGTGGAAAGATATTCAATTATGCAAGGATTGATGAGAAAATGTGCAAAGGCAAGTGCTAGCAAAGCTTAAAAAAAAGGTTGACTTTTCATGAAAATTTGGTCAAGTTTGACTTTAGTGTTGTGAGTATGATCATAACTTGTTAAAAGGGAAGATTGATGCTTTGAAGTGTGATTATGAAAGAGCATGAAGATGAGATTGCTATTTCCATAAAGATATGATCTACATGATAATTCCTTCTATGTTTTACTAATCATGCTTAGTCACTATTATCCATACGATCCTTCCCTACCAAAGAGCCAACACTACAACCTTTAAAAGTCCTCATTGATGTGTGATTGATTTGTCATATCAAGTGGTGGAGAATGTAGACTTGAGCCAAGCCGATGGTAGTATGTGCATGTTGTGTGACGTATGAGAGAGCCTAAACACTTGAGGGTTGAGAGAAACACCTATCTTGTGAGGATCATTACTCATTGACTTGATATTGTGCTTATTGATTTGATTTAGATAGTTAATTGGATGATATTGTATTTTAGATTTGCAAGAAATTGGGTGATGATTCTATGGCATTGATCTTGTACTTGATGCTTAATACATACAATTATTCCCCTGTCTTATCGCTTCGTTGCTTGAGGCCGAGCAACAATCTAGTTTGGGGGTGTGATTAGGGTTATAATTGCATGTTTTAGCACTCATTTCTATATGCTTTTGGTGATATTATGTTCATATTTGACCCTATTATACTATACTTTGTGTATTTAACCCTTTTTGGCTAGAAAGTTATGATTGTAGGTGAGAACGAGCAAAATAAGGAAGAAACGAGCAAGATCGAGATAAGTCCGAATTTTGGAGTTGAGCAAAATGAAGAAATTAATATTTCATGTCGAAGAGCTTGAAGAGAGGGTCGCAACGCAAGAAGAATTGAGTCAATCGGAGTCCTAGAACTCAAGATATGATGAAAACGAGGAAGTCGTGCATCGACCGATACTAAGTGTCTTGATCAGCAGCACATATACTTGTGCTCGGCTGCCTACGCGCGACCTTATCCCTGGATGGGCAGGAGACGCGCGCGCGACCGCACGACCACCTTGATCGGCAGATGCCAAGCCCTTGTGCGACAAGAGTGCATCTCGCGCGACCAGGCTGCCGATTGAGCTCGGCAGCCGACAAGCTCTTGTGCGACAAAAGTCCACCTCGCGCGATCAAGCTGCCAATCACGGTCGGCAGCCATTAAGGCTCTGATCGGCAGCAGTGTAAAACATCCAAAATTTCAGGGCTATTTTCGTATTTTCACGCGTTTTAATGAAGGGCATCTTAGTCAATGATCTAAGGGTACTATATATACTTCCATATCAGATTTCCAAAAGAGACTTTTCATTTTCTTAGATTTACACACATCATCATATTCTCTCTCTAGATTAGTAGAAGTTAGAGGTAGTTTCCATTTGGGTTCTTAAGATTTCTACTTAAGATTTCTACGATAACTTTTGATATACCGTATGGATCTTCAATTCATTTGTTCCTGTGATCTTGTAATAGATAGAACTATGTTTCTACCGTTTGAATTTCAATTTCCATTGCCGGATCGTTTTCTAGCTTTTAGAGGTAATTTGTATCTTTTCAATTTACATTGTAATAGGTAAATTCTTGTATACTCTATTAAATTCCTGCATAATGATGATTGTAGTTACTTCAATTTCCGTTTTGTTTACCAAATTAGCCATGGGCTAATTCCTTTGTGTGTTAGTGTATGACTCCTATGGAGTAATGTGGTGTCCATGTTGATCTTATGAATGCTTTGAGATGTTGTACGATCAATTCTCTATTTTGATGGTTTGTATGAATGCTTAGAATGCATAATTGATGTATGGGCCATTAGGGAATTAGTCTCATACGAGAGTTGGATTATTTTCCTAAATCTTCTTGTTATTAGGGCATTGCATGCTAAGTGTTTGTTAAAATTCCTAAGATAGTGAGAATTACCTTAGTGAATTGGGAAAGACAATTAGAGAATCTAATGTGTATCTAGGGAGACCTTTGCATGTTAGAGTGACTTACCAATTGATTGTCCAGTACCTCAATGCATGAGTAAGTGATACTTCATCACATGAGACATAGGATAGTACACTAATACACCTCTCTCACAATTTGCTCACTTTGCAACCCAAGGTGATAGGTAGTTTACTTGTTTGACGCACTCGTAGATGATATATACCTTATTCCCTTTTATTTGCTTTGTGTTTTCGAATTCGGAACAATAATCTTACCTTACAATCTGCCCTCTCCCTGTGTTCGATAAATAATAAACTTGGTTAAACTTGCCACGATGATAATGATCGTGTACACTTACATGTAGACACCTTTTGGGCAAATAGGGGATAAGACCATTCTTCAACACAATCAGGAAGACAAATTTTCATGGAACAGGGAGAGTCAGTTGGCGTTCATAAGGTTGAAAGAGTACCTCGCTAACCCGCAAATTCTCTCCCAACCTGTTCCAGGTGAAAAATTATATCTATATCTAGCACTATCAGAGTCAGCTCTCAGTGCAGTTCTAGTTCGGGTTGAGGGACAGCAACACCTGCCCATTTATTTCGTGAGTCAAGTACTTCATGACACTGAGCTACGCTATACTCCGCTGGAAAAATTGGCTTATGCACTAGTAATGAGTGTGAGAAAATTGAGACCATATTTTTTTATCATCAAGTAGAAGTTCTCACTACTCTTCCACTCAGACAAGTTCTGCACAGGCCAGATACCAATGAGAGATTGCTTAAATGGTCATTGGAGATAGCCCAATACGGGGTCACATATGCACCACGAACGGCGATCAAGGGTCAAGCATTGGCAGATTTCATTATGGAACTAACGTTTCCGATTAGCCCCACGAAATTTAATCACCGCCCGTGGAAGCTGTATGTGGATGGCTCCACCACGAGTACAAGTTCGGGGGTAGGAATAGTGTTAATTGGTCCGGATGGTCAATCATTTACCAATGCAGTGCGTTTCAACTTCCAAATAACTAATAACGAGGTGGAATACGAAGCATTGGTTGGTGGCATTGAGCTTGCAATGGCTGTAGGAATCAAGATTACACATTTTTATGGATTCCCTTCTAGTTGTAAACCAAATGAAAGGCAAGTACGAAGCCAGAGGTGAACAAATGGTGAAGTATCAAGACTTAGTGATTGAGATGTGCGAGAAGTTCGAGCAAGTCTTTATCGAACAAATACCTCGCGAGCAAAACTCTCAGGCTGATGCTCTCTCTAAGCTTGCAACTTCAGAAGGATCATCAGACTTCTCAAATATCCAACTACAAGGTTAGCAAATCCGTCAATTAATAGACATATGGTGGCGACTGTGGAAGAGCTTGAGGATAATTGGATGACATCCATCATCGCTTATTTATAAACAGGAGCACTTCCAGAAGATCGAACAAAATCTCGACAATTGGAAATGCGGGCTGCGAGATATGTTCTTTTAGGAGATCAGCTCTACAAGAGAAGTTTTTCTTTGCCACTTCTAAGGTGTATCACACCAGAACAGGGGAGGAGAGTCTTAATTGAGATCGACGATGGGGTGTGTGGAAACCATGCAGGAGGGCGATCCCTCATCTACAAAACGATGAGACAAGGATATTTCTGGCCTACCTTGAGGAAAGGCGCCATAGCTTATGCGAAGGCTTGCCATCAATGTCAAATTCATGGACCGAATATCAAACTCGCCCCAGAGCAACTTACTTCTATGTATAGTCCATGACCTTTCGCTCAAAGGGGGATAGATATCATCGGTCCATTACCAATAGCTCCAGGTGGCTTAAAGTTTGTTGTTGTTGCCGTTGATTACTTCACTAAGTGGGCAGAAGTGGAACCTTTGAGCAAGATTGATCAAAGTCAGATGATTAAATTATATGGAAAAATATAATCTGTAGGTTCGGGCTTCCGCAAGCAATAATCTCTGACAACGGTAAGCAATTCGATGACTCTGAGCTAAGAGAATTTTGTGACAATTGGAAGATCAGAAAAATATTCTCAACAGAAACATTCATATTACAAGTTTTAACATTCATATTACTTGTACATATAAGTAATGATGGCTGAAACAAATTCAGAAATACAACCAACAATTACAAGTTTTATTAACATTGAAACATTAAGATTAGAATAAGAATTGCAACTACAAATATTATTTGCAACCCTATCAACCTCCTTTGCAACCCCACTAGATATTTCTTCTTCCTTCAATTTCTGTTCAAGAAAATCATTTTCGGCATCAACTGCATTGATGTTTAATCCAAAATAAGATATATATGCATTAACAACTTCATCCAATGTCAAAAAGGATTTGAATAAACTTCCTTTGAACCAGATGACATTTGGTGCACATTCGGACCAACTTCCATAGATCCCAATCCGTACACCTTTGAACACAACATAAAATTTCTGAGTATTATCCCTTTTTTCGTCATTGAAATAGAGGGATGGATGAAGAAGATTCGGAATGACGGTGGTGGTCGCTGGAGGTGATGGTGTTGAAGGGATGGGGCGGAAGTGATATGAACCCTAATTAGGGTTATGTTTAGGAGATCTTTAATAAAGAGAGAGAGGATAATAATTTAATTTGAAATCTTGTAGTTAATTTTATGTTGGAATGAGAGAGAGAGAGAGAGAGAGAGAGATAGAGAGAAAGAGATATGAAATTTGAATTTGAAAAATGAGTGATTCTCATGTGCACAAGGGTGCATAGTATGCACCCTTAATTTTTGACTATTTCCAATCCAATTTTATTTTTGCCAAAAATAACATAAGCATACAATACATACGTCTCAGAACATGAAATCATTCAATTGAAATTGAAAGATATACTAATTAAGATTAATATTATATTATATTATATATCCTACTTAATTTTGGCTCAAAATATTTAAAATACTGAATAGATGCAATGGCGCAATCGAATGACAACTTTGACAAAAAACCCATGCATAATGCAATCAACCTAAACAAATGTTTAATACCAAGAAATAATTTATAATATTGAAAGAATAATTTATAAATAAATAATTAATAAACAAGTAATATTCAAAAAATAATTTATAATATCTAAAAATTCTTTGGGTATTGCTAAAAAATTCTTTGGGTATTTATTATCTATTGTTCGGATATTACTAAAGAATTCTTCGGGTATTTATTATCTATTGTTTGGGTATTACTATAGAATTCTTCGGGTATTTATTATCTATTGTTCGGGTATTACTAAAGA